>JANHGL010009192.1:0-72250 GCA_024611195.1 Ceyx melanurus | reverse complement strand
CTGGTTATATATTATATAATAAATAAAAAAGAAAAAATAAAAATGTGTATAGAGGAATGGGTGGGGGGGGGGGGGGGGGGGGGGGGGGGGGGGGGGGGGGGGGGGGGGAGAGGAGTGTTTCTACTCAGAAACTGAGTCCCTCAGTGTGTCAACTTCAACCAAATTAAAAAAATGTGTGCCAGCCTCAAGTTGGCATGCTTGAGTTCACTTCACTCCAGTCAATGAGGCACCTTAGCACAGTAAGCACAATAGAGACAAAGAGATGCCTTGCAACTGACAGAGAGAGAATCAAGTCCTTTGAGATGAAATGTTAACATAAGAAGTGAAAATGGTTTGTGGTAGTCTCAAGCTGGCTCTTTTGGGTTCACTTTTCTATAGTTACTGAACTATAGTGCTGTACCTTAACAGAGGAGTCTCAATAAAATTAGAAAGATATCCTAAAAAAGACAGAAGACGAGAGAGTAAAGGAGGGGGGGAGAGAGGGAGAGTTCTTTTGATAAGAAGCTTAACAAAAGTGGAAAAAATGGTTTATGTGAATGTTAGTTTTCATGGCAGTCTCAAGCTGACACTTGGGCTCCCTTTATTACAGTCAGTAAGCTACTTTAGCAAACAAAGGAGAACGGAGAGAAGGATGGCTGGAAACACAGAGAAAGAGAGAGGAAAAGACACCTCTTTGACAGTGTCGAACACAACACGAAATCTATGCCTCCGTTTCCAGTTAGGAAACATTTTTTGTAAGGCAGAGAAACATAAATGGTTGAATCTTCGTGGATACTTGATAGAAAATTAAACAAATGCTGAGATTTTAAATTTTCTTAAGCAACATAGCAGCTTAATTGTACTTGATTAAAAGGTGGTGTAAGGGCTGCAAATTGCCTTCTTACCTCTCTAAAAAATAATATTTTTCAGCACACTCTTTTCAGATATTAATAAAGAGCATCCTAAACAGGAAATTGTACTGTAGAGTCAAATCAATTTTAAATCCTCTTCATGTATGACAATATGTAGGGGGAAAAAAAATCACCAAAATTAGAGGTGTGGGGTTTTCAATACAGTATACAGCAGTATTGGAAACTGAATGGGTTTAGGCTTATACTTACGTTATATGACTAATGAGCTAGTCTGCCTTTCTAAACAGGTAAAAGAAAAAGTGCAAAACCATATTTTCTCTCTATTTAATCCAGTCCTTTGAGTTTTAGTTATTCAGTCTTGTATTTCAAGTTTAGGCATTGAAGTTCTGCCTTTGACCTCTAGTTCTCAAGTCTCATTGGAAAGGGAATATGTTTGATTAGCTTCCACAAATTTAAGCTTTGCAAGGTGAACATAAGAGTAAAAAAAAAAACCAAAACACAACTTTGGGCTTTTTGTAGCTATTACGTAAATATATGAGGTAAACTAAACCATAGCCATCAAAGCTGCAATTAAAAGACCCATGAAAATTGGCAGATTTCGAACGTCATCTATTCACTGCAAAATGGGCCATTAGATATCTGGCTGACAAATGTTTTCGTTCTGAACCTAATGTGCACTGATCATACATCATCTGCAAATTCTGTAGAGGCACACTTTGGAAAGGAAGGGAAGTCACAGTCACAAATTATTCTTGCCTCCATTAGGCAAATTGTCAACTTTGTAGAATCAATAGAAGATTCTTTATAATATAGAAATTGGTATGCATCCACGAGCAAAAGCAATGGATAACCAAGGATGAAGCTTAATTAGAGCAGAACTTGCTCTGAACAGTATCAGATATAATGAAGATGCACTTCATTATAGCACTGCACTTCATGAAGAAAAAACAACGTCGTTTCCAACTTCATCATTTTGTAATGTTAAAATTCATGGTGCTCCAACTCTACTCATCACTGAATCAAATTCCTGCATAGAAAAATTGCTTTACATAGTTAAATATTAATCTATTAACCTAGATTTTTAGGATTACAGTTATAGAAGCATAATAGAAGTATTCTAAAAATATGCAGTAAATAAATGAACACAGTATTTGTAGATGGACTGGAGAGTAGGAAAAAAGTGACTGACACATTTCAGTCTGTGCTTTTTCTGTAATTTTTTTGCAACAACCTATTGAATTTGAAAGCCATAAGATACCTGTTCTGTTCTATAATGAGCTAGTTTGCCATGTTTGAACATCAATATAGCAAATAAGTAGCAAATTACATTATCCAATAGAGTAAAATTTAATTCATGGTAAGTCATCAGACTTCTGCAATGCATTTTTTCATTAATATCCTTCAGTTGCTCAAAAATTTGAGAACAACCTACTTATATTGTTAATTCTTAATTCTTAGTGGAAAAGTATTTACTGTTTTAATCAGTATTCAATGAAACTCTGGATTGATCCATCAGACCTAAATTTCAGTTATTTTGTTCTGATGGCTCTTTGAAAGCCTTTGTTAAAGGCTGGAGACATCTGAGGATTAGTTCTATGTATTAGGTCATAAGCAAAGAATTATCAATAAGCTACTTTATATTTGTCTCTGCAGAAGATGGTGTTTTCTCTATCTGAAACTTGGCCAATATTAGAACAACATAGAGAGCACATAGACAAAAAAATAGGTGAAGACAACAGCATGTCTTTCAACAATGAGAATCAGATGAAATTCAGATTAATAATGGCTCTTTAAAGCTTATGGTGTTCATGAGGGACTACCACACATCCACGGGGCTAGGCAGCCACAGTTGTGACCAGTCTTCTCTCCTTTGTTACTAATCCCTTAAATTGTGACAACACCCTGACCTGACTTTGATCAGCTCATTTAGTACTTAAAGTTGGAACCATTTAACTTGTGCTGGATGAAGAAACAGGAGTGAGAACTACAAAGTGAGAACACATAACTATTTAAAAAACCAAGAGAATAGAAACAAAAAGGGGAAAATTAGAGAATGGTGGAACTAAAGAACAGGAGATGAAAAGAGGCTGGAGAAGGAAAGAAAAAAGCTGGCTAGCACAAGACAAAGAGGATTGTTTTTCAGTCAAGCCTAGCAGTACTGGCCTTGCATTTATTCAGTCCCCTGATTTTTCGCTCTACATTTTGTTGATACTTGTTTTGATGTGATGAATACCTTAGTCCCAAAGTTTAGATTATTTGAGAGATCCAAAGCAACCAAATTATTAACTACCCGTGTTATGAAAACAATCAACTTTAATTGGTAATGGTAAAAACAGGTGGCAAGAGTAAATTTGCAGCACTAAATTAAAATATTCTTTTTTTCTGCCTTGCTAATGTGGGTGTGTGTGAGAGAGACAGACTGACATCCATCTGCTTGGACTACAGAGACTAATGTGAACAAACATGCAGCATACTAAATGCTCCCCACAACCCCTCAAGAACCAGCACTTCTATTTAGCATGATTGTGTGCCATCCAGATTTGTCAGCTACGGAAATTCTGACTTACCCCCAGACAGTTCATGTAAATGATGTTAATGATTGCTGTCCACGCTGCCAAGAACAGTACTGATGCTGATGCCTTTTCTTCATGTAATCAAGTCTTTCATTTGCTTCTAGTTTGTTTGTAATGAGCCTTAAGGTAAAGCTATATCAGTAAGCACCATCCTCTTTCTATTCCCTTTGTATTTTGAGTGATTGTTTCTGATGAGAACGCTCTATTTCTTAAATTGGATGTGCTGTCAATGTGTTCTTTTCCAAAAAGTGATCATGCTTGCCAAAGACACTTCTGGTGTCTAGATAAAGAAAACTTCAGGGTTTTAAGGTGCTTCCTCTTGGCTTGGCTTTGATTTACATTTTATGATCAACTGTATGTCTTAACAACAACTATATTGAGTTACTGTTGATACATACATTACACTAGATGCGATGTCTCAAAGCCAGAATTTTTCTACTTGTAAGGAAATAAAGATAGAGAACTACAGATAACATTCAGAAGTGATAGGATTAAAATACACTCTTTTGTTCCACCTAGTACTAGCAGAGTGTCTGTCTGGTAACCCAAGTCTTGTGCATGACAGTTCATTTTTAGCTAGGACACAGTCAAGCTGCCTTATGTGTGCAGTTGCTTGTCTGTGTCTATCATGCTACTGTGTAATGTCCAGCCTGAATTAATACAGTTGAAGCAGATGCTAAATGACTGTATCCAAGTCACTTGTGTCCTATTTTACACTTCACTTCATGATCTGTGTGAGGCTGTGTGAACATTTGATACCCATTTTGGAGTCTCACCATATGCCCTCACATTTATAGGCTATAAATCCGTAATCAACTACTCAGTTGATATTGGTATTGCTGCTCTCAACTGCATATGTGAGAAAAAATGTTTGGAAATAACCTTTATGACTAAATGTGCTTAGATGAATGACTACTGAAGAATCTGAAATGCTGTTTCATGTAGCACTCTATCAGTGGGGAGCAAAAAGAAAGTAAGGGTCTGGCTAAAGATAGTGGGTATTTTATGTAAACTTCTGGGAGAATCCTCTATACCCATGAAGTCTATTCACAGGCTTTGAAACAAAACCTCCAAATGTGTGTACAAAACATGTTTCATCACTGGGTAACTTCCTGTAGGAAAAAGAATGATTTAAAAAACCCTTTCAGCATTACTTTTCTTTTGAAAGAGAGTCCCTTTTGTCTGTTGAAGGTCAAAAAGTAAGAAACTATTTTATTTTCTGCTATGTGCCCTTCCCATAGGACATTCAAATACCCTACACTTTTCCATCCTTTGTCCTGCAGTTCTTGCTTTCTTAAATCAAGTCTTTTTCCCTTCCTGTTCTGTGTCCTAAGTAAAAGGTTTGTTAAAGCACTGTATTCAATTCCCTATCCCCCTGTGGCCCCATTAAACACATGAAATGCCATTTCAGATGATTGCAATTCATGAAGTATTTTCTTCATTATTAGCAATCCTTGTGGTGAAATGAGGCAACATACACCTCTCTTGAGTTGGCTTCTGTAAATAATACTTTCGGCAGCAGTCACAGATACCCTGATTTTCAGTAGCTTAAGGCTGCAGCTTTCTTTGGGATGTAATGCTATATGCTCTGTGCAGTGATCATAGCATAATTTGGTCACCCATGGTGAGTTTTGTGTGGTAGGAGAGTAGTAAGACACAGTATAAACATGAAGAAATTACGTTGCCTTTTTATTCCTCAATATGTTCCAGAAAATGGGTTTTAATAGTGGCAACCCATCCGAACTACTGTGAAGATTAATAGAGTGCTGAAAAATGCTACTTATGTAAATAGGGTAGATCATGTTATGCATCAAAGGCCTCCTATTGAAGAACTGTGAGATTAATCTGTACTTACATGAGTAGCTGTGCTGATTCCAGTGGGTTATAGTGTTGTTGCAGGGCAATATCTAGTTACATATAAACAGGTTATTTGTGACTCTGCTCTTCACATGGATGCTTTCTCCCTCTCTGTCTCTTTAAGAAATTGCATCTTCATTGACTTACAGCTGACTGTATCGAATTAGAAAATAGTCTTTCACTTCTCTCTGGGCTCATGCTGTATCATGAATTGTCTCCTTAGAGACAGCAGGCCACCTCATTATGGTTACAATAGACAAATTCCGAAGCATGTGGTCTGCTTTTATGGCCTTGACTTGTACGTTTTTTTACCTCAGAGACTTGCCACTCATGTTGACACAGATTTGTTGTGTGTGATGAAGTGATAAAATCAATGAAGAGGACACATGTGCTTCTTTAGCTTTCAGAAAGACTTTATTATTTATTGTTTATTGTTGTAGCTCAAATCCACTCAACAGTTTTCTGCAAAGGTACATTTACTTTTTGGATTTGTTTTATTCTGCCTGCAGCTTAGAAGTTGCTCTCAGTGCATACTGTACGTGTTAGCTTTCCAGAAGTTGCTCTGGAAAATAGAGTGAATATAAATCTATATGTCTTGGCAAGAACTATACCCAAGGGGTGAGGGAGAAGCATTAAGTAAACAATTTTAGAAAAACAAGCAACCCAAATGCCAAGCATTCTTGTGTTATTCCTATTATCTTTCTGCCCTGCAAAATACATTGCTATTTAAAGGGATAAAGAAAGAAATATATATACTATTTTAAGACCTATTAGTAATTAGAGCTTTATGATAAAATTCTCATTTTTGGTAGTTAAAAAAAAATGGAAACCACCTGCTTACAGCAAAATGCAAACAAACAAATGTTATTCTGTTGGGCTGAGAATGAGACTATAATTTCTGAGGAATCTGAAAGTCTACAGTACCCATAGTTCCAGGTACCTGAGAAGAGCACACAGCCATTATTTTTATTTTTTTAAGTGCAGAAAGCAAATTCATTGAAACTATCAAGAACAGACTGGATGATAGAAATTATGCCACGGGAGCAATTGGTATGGCCATAGTGAATTTCACCCCCCACCTTTAATAGAACTAAAGTTCAGTTATAAGTAAGAAAAGGTTTGAAATGAAAATAGATTCCATTGAACAGAAGTATTTGAAGTATTTGTAGGATGAGAATTCTTGACTAAAGTATCTTAATCCATAGGTTTCTGTGTTAAGTTCCTTCAGTTGTTTCCTCTGGTTACTCAGCCCTAAGGGGACAAGCCATAATTTGGATGTGTTTATCCTAAATTGGTGAAAGTCTCATTGATTTATCAAAACAAGAGTAACTATTGGCATTTGGATGTTTGCAAACATTTTAAAGCTTTTTATCAAATACGGTCATTTTCACCAGTTGTTGATTGCTGGACCATTTTCAAACTTATCCATTCTTTAGCAGGAAGGGTGACATTAAACAAATTACTGGTCTTTTTCTTGCTTCTCACATATCACTCAACATAGTCCATATGACCTCCAGAGTCCATTCAAATGTACTTTAATGGGAGCACTGAAGAGAAATGGAAAAATATGATGAAAGTGATTTTTTTTTTAGACTGAATCTGACTGGCAGATCACAGTGTAGATTACTGGCTGGTGTATTTAGAAGGTTTTGTTTGATAAACATGTAACAGATTATACTCTAAGTCTGTCAAAATGTAGATTGTCTGGAAGAAGTAAGTAGAAGGATAAAAACCAATGGGTTCAAATTTTAAATCAGGGAGATGCAAGAGAGACAAGATGAAAACACTCAACCTTGTTGGAAGACAGACCTCTGTCTTGATTGAGGGCATCTGACCATTGTTTTTTAAGATGGTGTGAAATAATAGTGTCCTGCTTCAACTTCTCTCTACCCCAGGACACATGGTACATCTTGTTTTTATTATCTTTGATTAACCAGGATTTTTTTTTTTTAGTTGAGTTGCACTGTATCATTTTGCTGGGAGCCAAATATGGTGGCATCTCAGAAACAGAAGCTGGGGCAGCATGCAGAAGTGTGATGCAGAACATGACTGAGAGAACAACATAGGCTGCTGCTCAGCAAACTGCATTTGTCATCTCTTTGTCATTTGTGGGCGGGTTGTTGGTTTTTTAATTTATTTTTTTTTTAATATGTTTAAAATTAATCTTACTCGAGGAGCTCTTCTTTCCTGTCTACCCACCACATATAATTTATCAGGAATTCTACAGTGAAAAGGTCAAGACTAAGAGTCCCATTCAGAGGGGTGGATTAGAAAAGAGGCCCAGGATCTAAATGCTTGTTCCAGAAAGCAACACACTGACACCGAACCAGCCCATATTGTTCTTTTTGTATGGTGACATGCTGTCATCAGAAGCTCTTCCTCCACTGCCACAAATCCCCCACCAGTTTTTGTAAACTTTATTCATAACAATTGCTGTCTCAGAAGATTAATGTGAAGCACATCTGTATCAAAAGATTCTGCAGACTTTTCAAGTAATTCAGTTTAAACGTATCATTTGTGTAAGATTTTTGGCAGATCTGGCAGATCAGTCTTGGTGAAGAAAGGGTAGAAACAGGTTAGAGGATAAACTAAGATTCTAGTGAATGAACTAACACTTTGTTTCATTCTTCAGTTGCATCATCTCAGAGAATATGTAGGTCTTTGCAGCACTGAGCTTTAAAAACTTGCTTGCTTTTAACTTACTGTAGATGGCCTTACTGCATCCAGTGAAGCTATCAGGTAGCATGTGAAGTTAGGCATGTGCACATGGTTTGTGAAGTCATTACATCTTTCAGTTAGTGACTAGAATCCAGGGTCTGTGGTTCTTGATGGTAACCCCCTGGGCAGTGCTCCAGTAAGAAAAGTTTGTCTATACATTTCTAATAGGTCCTAAGAATAGAAATCCTAAGGTGCTCAGATGCAACTCACCATGAGTTTCAGGGCTTGCAAAATCATGTAAAACATTTCTCCTGCCCCCACCGCATGCACCCCAACTGTGTGAAACATTTGAAAAGGAATGTGTGCATGCTATTTAGTGTGCTCTCAGTCCTGAAGAGGAATGTGATTATTCTCAATTGATGCACTTAAGTATCTACAGAATAATAAAATATTATAATACAAACATCTCATTTTATGTTTGTCAAGCACAATGAGGATTTGGAAACAAAACAAAACCCAAACTTGTGTACAAAAAATTGTACTAACCCTATTCTCAGCTTTGAGTGACTTGGCTCTTCAGTGTTTCACAGTATTATCCAATGCTTTTAGAATGATTTACTTATCAATGTGTTTTGAAGCTTTTTTTTTTCTTCATTGTCTATAGCAACAGTTTTATTGAATACTCATGTTTACTTACTGAAGTGCATTTCACCTGGAATGGAAATGCAGAACTTTAGTGCAGGCTTTATGAAATTTACCACTTCTCTGATATGTGAGAAGTACTTGAGATAAGGACATCATTTCAATAGCACTGGAGGGGAAACCCATAAGCTTTTCAAACAAATACAGACTGTTTATTTGTCAGTGTTGTCTATATTTAACAGGCTCACTGATTCTCTATGCTTTTTTTCAGAGTTTAATTCTATGAATTTCTTCAAATATATTTTTTTTCTAGCTGTAATAAAAGATTTTTTTTCTCTACTCTGTTTGCTTGTCAGTAGCAAGAATTAAAAACTAATATATTACAGGAGATATTTATGAAGGGTTGTGGAAAAACTAGAACAGGTGCAAATTTTTGTTTTTCCCCTTCATCAAAACATTTGGCTAAATTACTAAATACTTCCTTAATTGTCAGATTGGTTCAATCATACTCTGAATTTTTGATATTTCCATTGTATATATTAGCAATGCCTTAAATCTCTACATTTTGTTTAGAAAATGAAATGGTACTTACAATCTACAAAACGGTAAAACTGCTCACAGATTACTTGTATCAGCGGCTTCTAACCTTTTGGATTTGTGAATCCAAGTACTTTTCAGTGGAGGCATGTGTCTCTCTGCACTAAAGGTTAAGTTACTGCACTAGGCTTCCTTTTTGTAGCAAGGCTGTGTGAACCCAAAGAGTCTGCAGAGCACATGTTGAAAGTTATTGATCTACATTATTTATATATGACTTGTGCACTGCTGAAGTGTTCCTGCTTTTGTGATGACTCAGTACAGTGTGCAATAGTTTTCAGGAAGGAACTGGAAAAATAAAATGTAACCCTTAAATGGGATTTTTAGATCAATAAAGTATTTCCACGATTCAGGAATTAGACCACCTTCTTGTCAGTAGTGATGCAATCTACAGAAATTATGAATGGATGTCTGTTTTATACATGGTATGCTTGCAGAGTTTGTGGTCATGGAATCACTACAGCTGGACACTGCTTATTTAGAAGGATATGGGATTCAGTTTTCTTAGTGGCTGCCAATCACAGAATTACTTGTGCACTAAACTTCTAAAGATATTTAGATTACATCTTCCTGTTGACTAAAAAGGTCATTCCAAACATGAATCACATGCAGTTGTACCATGGGCCTTCCCTGCATTCTGACACCATAAATTATGGGCCTGATCTTGAGATAAACAAACCAGCTCCCTGATGCTTAAATTGAAGATATAAGGTTCTGGGGAAAAGATCCATGCCTCTGTTGTGCTTGAAATTCAACAACATCATAATGTAATTGTTGGTTCTATAGGCCAGCTTTAAAAATATTTCTTAGTTTCTTGGAATTTCTACCAGGCCTCAGGATGACTTCATGTTTTAGAAGATAGGAGTCGTGTTAACAGTTGTAGTATTTGAAGTATGAAGTACTCGTAATGCTGAGGGTTTAGAACTGAAGGTGCTTTGAGTAAAGGAAGGTATAGAGCCTGATGTGTGCTGCTGAAAGGTATTTGTACCTTCCAGGGCAGATTGGCTTCACTGGTG
Source organism: Ceyx melanurus (assembly GCA_024611195.1). Taxonomy (NCBI): domain Eukaryota; kingdom Metazoa; phylum Chordata; class Aves; order Coraciiformes; family Alcedinidae; genus Ceyx; species Ceyx melanurus. The sequence goes on along the minus strand of JANHGL010009192.1, from coordinate 62,059 downwards.
AGCAGTTGTGCAGCATGGAGGGTGACCTGTGCTCTTTGAAGATGTCATCATTATCTCAGCAGTCTAAGTATTTTTAAGCATTTCAATATGCATATGAAATACTATATGTAAAATGAGCACTTCCCCCACCCCTCCCCCCATTATTAATGTGAGAAAGCAGCTAATTCTCTCGCTGTGTTTCTAAAGATTATAGTAAATGCCAGAGATGCTGATTTTTGCGCATTAGTGAAGCTGTTGATTTTCTCAAGAGTATGTTCTCAAGAGTATATTCCTTCTTGAGCTGTTCTTATGCTCGGTGCTTTCTGGACTTCCTAGTGTGCAATGTTGTGACAGGAAATTATTTTAAATGTTTAGAAAACACATTTTGGTTTTTCTTTGATCATTTTCCATCAGCTAATTTTTACTGGTTTCAGAAGGTGATAAAAATGACAAGTTCTTTACGGAGGAGGCAGGGATAAGTAAAATGCTTATTTCTTACCTCTTTTTAAATATTATTTGTACAAACACGAGCTAATATATAAAATTAAGTCATTTGTTCCAGAAAAGAGCAGATTGTTTGTAATGATAGCATACTTTTGGAAAGTTGTTTAAGATGTTCCACATCTACATTTTGTTAATATATAGCATAAGATTTTCTGGGGGTCTTGTTGCATAAGCTGCCTGTCTGTAGGCCACACTCTCTAACAGAAGTGTCTGTATAAGCAGTCATTCTGAAGTGCTGATTCTGTTATTTGATTTGGGATTAAACAGTCTGTTGCAAGCCATCTGTTTCCCTATGCATGTGTCCTTGAGAGGTTAGATTTCCACAGATATTGCCCCATAACTTTAGCCAGTATTTGAAAGATCAGAATTAGCTGAGACATATGCCACTGAAATTATCTCTCTTATCCTAGAGGACTGCCTGGTTTTTGACATCAGTGCCCATGTTGGAAAAAAGTTTACTCTCTCATTGCTGCTGATTGAGAACCCTGCTGTTTTTGGCCAACTGCCAGGAGACTCAAGAGCGCATCCTTTGAGGGCGTTGGAACAGTTGCTGCTTAGTGAGAGCAGAAAAAGCTCTATCAGCTTTTTACACCACAGCTCTTCTCAGGAAATGATCCCTCCAACTGTTGCTGTATGACTCGGGACAAACTCAGACTGCTGCTGTTGCCCAAGCAGTTTATCCCTGTGATTATTAGGGTCAGAAAAATGATACATTTTGGTGTAGGTCCAGGGTTCAGAGACTCTTTGGAGACTTAAAGAAATCTTACATGCTTGGACCTTGCTTTTATGTGCCATGCTGTGGTGAGTGGGGATTTTTGTTTATTTGTTTGGGATTTTGTTTGTTTGTTTGTTTGTTTAATTTATTTTTTATGGGTACATGTTCATTCACTAGCACATGGATGTTGCCTGTATGTGTGATACTCATGTTACTAAAAGATGAGTGCTGTGTGATCCATCCTTGTTGGTTTGGTTTAGGTGTTGAAAGGAGCTCAGGCTGAAGTGCAGGAGCTTGAAGGCACCGTGGAAGCCAGTGTGTGATAAGCTGCTTCTCAATTCTGTGTTTTCACAGGTATATGGTCACTTAAGCTCAGGATCATCGAGGTATAACTGTCATAAGCCTTAATGGGCCTCTCAGGTTTATACCAACCCTCTAAGAGCTATTAGAAAACAGTCACACAATACCACTTCTGGATCATACATCTGTTCTGTTTCATCTCAGGACTAGTAACAAATTCAGGATTTCTTCTACTTCTCCCCCTCTACTCTGCCCTAGTGAAACTACACCCAGAATACTGTATCCAATTTTGGGCTCCCCAGTTTGAGAGACAGGAATCTACTGGAGAGAGTCCAGTGAAGAGCTATGAGGATGATTAAGGGACTTGAGCATTTCCCCTATGAAGAAAGACTGAGAGATTTGGAGCTGTTTAGCCTTGAGAAGACAGAGAGGTGATCTTATAAATGTCTACTAACATCTAAGGGGCAAGTGTCAAATGGAAGGATCCAACCTCTTTTGCATAGCGCCCAGTAATAGGACAAGGAATAACGGGTATAAACTTGAGCATAGAAGGTTCTACCTCAACATGAGGAGAAATGTCTTTGCTTTGAGGATCACAGAGCACTGAAACAGGCTGCCCAGAGAGGTTGTGGAGTCTCCTTCTCTGGGTATTTTCAAAACCCATCTGGACATATTCCTCTGTGACTGCCCTGGGTGATCCTACTCTGGCATGGGGGTTGGACTTGATGATCTCTTGAGGTCCTTTCTAACTCCTACCACTCTGTGATTCACTATTCCATAGGCATAATGATTTCAGGGCAAGTTTCATATTATAGTCTGTAAATGTATGCTACACCCTGTGCTATGAACAGATTCTCCATTAAATGTACCAGAGTTCCATGATGCTTTTCAGCCAATAGGTTAGAAAGTCTATTTATTTCAACTTTTTTTTTTTTTCCTGCTCTTGAATATGTGTGTTTCAAGTCTTGCTTAAGATCCTGATTTCTGCCTGTTCTGGAAGATATACATTTACAATAGGGTTTTGTTGAACTGATAGATCCTATGGAACCTTATGTCATTTTTGGTGGGAATTTTTTATTCTTTAATGTTAAATGTTCTTTAGTATTTTGAAATGTTTTTGCTTTGACTTGACGGTCTGACTGCAAAACTACTGATGTTTCTATAATTATGTTTTGAAATTTGCTAGCTCAGGCATTACACACACAGCGAATCTGCATTTGTACACACAAACCAGATGACTGGTTAAGTTAGCATTTGCAAATTGTCCTGTTTATTCACGTAGATGCAAGTTTTATGTGTGCAAAACTGATGTGCTTGCAATTTTGTGGGTTGTATTAAGGGAAACTTGCTATACATGTATCCCCTACCATTTAGTTTTTGATTAAAAATACTTACAAGGCAATCCTCCTGATAGAGTTTCCCAATTTACATTTCCAGGTGAAAAGGAGGCTTTAAAACCTTTAAAAGCAGCCATGGAAACAGAGGCTGCACTGAGCTAGGTGGTGACACAGGGCACCACATCTAAGAGGTACATTTAAGGGGGAGCTTGTCAAGAGCAGAAAATGATGCTAGTTCCCTCTTCCTGTAGAAATAGTGCTGGACTGCTGATGTGATCCATTACTTGAAATATTAGAATGGAAGAAAAATGAGGAATTCTCATGAAAGAGAAGTCTTTTACTTTTTTTCGCCTCCCCTCTGCCTCCTCTCAGGAAAGGGTTTTAGTAAAAATGGAGCAACTCTTTCTGTAATCAATAATTTCAACTCCAAACAATCACCAAAAGAGTAATTGAAGTGGTTGAAAAATGTTTCTCTTGGATTTCAGTAATGTGAACATATCACAAAAATAGTAGTCTGAAGTGTGAAAGATGTAGTCTGAGGCCTTACTAATTTTTGCACATAGAATATCTGGATGTGCATATGCCTGTCTACAGGTATTTTGATGCAATTCAGTCAAATTAACTACAAATTTTGATTTGTTTACCTTCACAATGTGTTAACTTTTGTTTATGTCTAATAAGACCCTATTTAAAAAAAAAATCTAGAATTTGATAGGCAAACATTCTTCTTGGGAAGAAGATTGTTCAATTTTTCATAAAAATTCTGGATTTAAACACGTTGGGAACAAATTATACTCTTGATATCATAGAAATTTTGAAGGTGGAGAAAAACTGAAGGATCTGTTCTAAAGCAGACTCATATTGCTTTCTTCCTGTGAGTGTGAACCTTAGGTAATGGTGACAGTTTTATTCTTCTTTCCTGAAGATACATTCACAGTCACATGCCAAAATGTATATATTGTACTCCAAGGATTTGGATGCTCCTAAGAAAGGAAAACATCTTGGCAATTCAAAGAAACAGGAAAGGATTTGGTAAAAACAGGAGATCTTGTTTCTTATCTTCTATTGTTCCTGATGGGGAACATGAATAGCCTTTTTTTCCTCAAAATGTTAGTATTTTGAAGGCTTAATTTAGAGAATCTTGATTAAGGGATACATTAAAAAAAAAAAGAAAAACAACCATAAAGCCCCAACACTTGTAAGAAACTTACAATAGTAAAAAAAAAAAAAAAATCCTTTAAATAAATCATTTAATCTGTCCTGTACTCCAACAGAAAAATGAGCCTACTCATCTTGTCTATCCTCATGATTCTTTTCCTGTCATCCTGGATTTACTGGAATAAACCGTTGCAACTGTCATACCTTAGAGCTCATTCTAATGTAGTTGAACTTGATTTCTAAGATTTCAGCACATTCAGGCTGGATTTTTCTCTTACCTTCCCCCCCACCCCCTAGATTTTTCTAAAGTAAGAAAACTGAAAAAGAGATGATGTTTAGCTAAATGCTAGATAGACATAGATTCCATAGTGGAAATTTATAAAGGTGCAGCAAGTCCACAGTATTTGTTCTGTATTTATGCCTGACTTCATGGACCAAAAAGGGAGAGAAACTTTTTGCCAGACTTCTGTTCAGGGGTTGATATCCTCTTTAACGAATAAGGAGTGCAGGCTGCTGGGGGATTATCTGCTTTAAAATTTATGTATTAGGTAATGATAAAACTATGATGTACCAATTACAAACTGGTAATCAACTTTAACAAAGAGAGTATAAATTCAGTTCAAAGTAATTTTTCCTTGAGTTCCTTTGGAAGACTGGATATATCAGTAATGGATATAAAGTCTAATTTAGATCTTGTTCTTATTGTTTAGTAAATACTTAGTATTTAATTTTTTATAATATCTTGTTCCAATAGAGTTTATACATAGCACTGATAAAAATAATCCTACCAAGTTTGCTGCTAGCATCCATTTACAATAATGTAGAGCACTTGCTTTCTGTCCATTTTCTGGAGTTATTTTCATCAATATTTCTTTCAAGTTGTCTTAATATCTTTTGTGTGTTTTCATCTCTGCAATTGATTTATTGAGTGAATGGAAGGGAACATGACTCACCATTCTATTCTCTGGCACCTTACTTGTTTCTTGGTAGGAAGAATAGAAATTATTTTTCTAAATTCCCCTCTTTATTCTTCAAGAAGTTATTGTGGTGTTCAACTGGTGAAATGATCACAAAGGGTATAAGTGAATATAGAATATGTCAAATTCCTGTCTGGCACAAGGAAGCACCCAAAAAAATTACTCTGAAAAGACTTTCTACCTTGAATTTAACATGCAGTTAATTCCAAGGAAAAAGAAAAAGAATAACTTCCAAGCAAGTAGCAAAAATAGCAGCCTGATACTTCTGAAACCTTCTGAAGTGGAGAATGGGTTGCACAGTACCCAGAAATGATTGTGCTACTGCTTCCGCAGTTGTTGCTACTTCTTTCCGCACTGTTTCCTCTTGGCAATAGCACAGGCACCGCTGGATGGTCCACTGTTTAACTGTCAGTCACTGTGAACTGCTCTATGAAACAGGCTTACCAGCTCATAAACTGAAAGCAATCCTATTTGCTGCCATTTCTAGATTCATAGACAGCTTGCAGCTTGTTACTGGTCTGGCAAAGCTTAAGCCCAGACACCTACTGTACTATAAGTGGTTTTTTTTTTTTCTTGATGTTTCTTGGGTAGGGTTAGCCTTGTGTGAATGCTTGTAGTGTTTCATCCAGTGTAATGGGATTAGACCCAAGGGTGACGATATCAGAGCTCCTGACAGGTATCTGCAATATACTGTGCATAAAAAGGTCCAATATATTTTTTGACTTCTGGATTAGTAGATTTCCAAGCATTGTTGTTCCTGACATTTCAAATTCTGAAGGAAATCCCCTTCATTTGCTATGAAATGAAAATAATTATTATTTGTTGATTTTGTTCTTCCAGTTGTCTATTTTACTTGTAGGTCGCTGTCTCTGTCAGCATTTTTATTCTGTTTGTGCTTTGCAGTTTGCTGAAGGTAGAGGTATATTCTGAAAATAAACTTGAATCTATTAAAGTGGCTAACATACAGTGATGTCTCTGTTTTGTAAATTGAGTTCAGGCATAGGCTATCTATCTGTTTGGCAGCAGCGGAGGAGCCTTTTTGCTTGAATTTTACTGTTTAAGCTTTTAGAGTAGCTTTCGAAGGTGGAAGAGAGGTCAGGGTAGCATCAGATTCACACATTACTGTCTTTACTGAATTTATATGAATGACCTCCTTTGAAGATTGAAGAATGTGGCACAAGTATGCATAAAGCTTCTCAGACTTTGAGGACTGTGATCTTTTGTCTTTTGTGCATGATCTTCTAGTTGGCTATTGATATGTTTTGCTATTCAGGGATGAATTTAGATACATTTGATTAAAGATAGAAATTAAAATTAAATCACTTAATGTCTGTGCACCTCTGTTGAAGACTCTCTAATGTTGGTAAAACTAATATGAGGTTAATGTGGTAGGGTTTGTTTTGTTTGTTTTTTTTTTAATTGTGCTTCAGCCATGCCACCCAGTTCTGGAACTGGGCCAACCTGTGCTGATTACTTCCTCTTTCGAATCTGCAAGAGTTCATCCTTCAGCAAGGAGCGTAGATGCTCATTCAGAAAAGCTTATCCAGTAGACAGCAGCATAATTAATACACATTTTCTGCTTTCCTCTAAGAATTGTAATATATAAAGTACAATCAGCTTACTTGTGAAGTTGTAGGTACCAAGGGGGACTTAATGCAAAAGCCAAGTGTATCCCATTAGCTCTTTCTCCTCCTGCATATCACAGCTAAACTCTGAGAAACTAAATGCTGCACTTATGGCCTAATCCAAACACTGAAGTCAGTGGTGGGTCTTCTGATCCTTAGTATGTTCAGAGCAATGAAATCAAAAAAGACCAGAGATCTCCACTTTCTCCTTACTGGAAATCAATGGTGGGTAGGTGAGTAGAAAACAAAGTTAGGGCACAAAAGGCAAGTGCATTTTTTCTTTATCTAATTCTCCTCTTGCCTTTATGTCTAATAAAGCCTTTCCCCACCCCAGTACAACTAAAGCCAAAAAACTAACATATGGCTTTTTCTGTAGTTGGAGCAACGGTAGCATTCTTCCAGATGAGTAAGCGGCATACCTATTTATCTGTTTATAATAAATACTAACTAATTCTGGTTTTGTTTCTGATTTTGTTTTTGGTTTTTTTTTTTCCAAGATGTCTCACATTTATTTTTTTTCCCCTACTTCAGAACATTCAACTGTACTACTAATATCGTCTTTATTAGTAGTACAGTGCTTTATTTCTCTTACTTCTCTGTTTTGCCTGTCCAAATTTGAATAAACAATTCACATATAAAACTATTACTAAGAGGTATAAACTGTATGTAAATCCCACTTTCTTACCCTGTGCCATGAGAATTTATAATAATGGGACACTTGCAATATTTTATTTTTCTATCAAATGAAATGTTTTGCTCCCCAGGCAAGTCAGAGTTCGAGAAGTGGAAGTGATTATTGAATTCTTTCCAAGATAGAAATCTGGATGGAAATAGAGAACTCCTGTTGACTCAAAAATTAAATGAACCAAAAGTTTCCATTTAGCTGGGTAGGAGAGCCTCTGAATGTGTAAATCCCTTTAAGAGTAACAAGAGTGGTATAATTTTCAAGCTATGCAAATAGCTACTTTTGTGCTTTCTTCCTGATTCTGTTGTAATTAAAAAAAAAAAAAGTGCTGTTATAGGCAGTGGGGAAAAAAGATGAAAGAGATGAATTTAAGAACAAAAGACATTTATCTGGGGAGTGTTTTATGTCACTTCTTTCCTGCTCTTTTGGCTCCCACTGTCATTGGTGGGCTTCTCCATTCAGCTTGGGAGCTCTCATGTGAAATTACTTCCTCAACTGTAGTGCCTGACCAGTTAGCAGCTGCCAGGCCTGCATCAATTCTCCTTATATTGTGGAGGAAGGAATCTTTGAACTAGGCCTACAAATCCAAGAATCTGAATATATCTATATAAAAAAAAATAATATTTTTTTCCTCTCTAATGAAAGCGAGATAATCCTGACCACTTTTCTTGTATTAAAACAAAAATTGCAAAATGAAAATAAATAGCAAAGATTCCAGAAAATAAGGATCATTTCTTTCATTACTTTGCAAATTTCAGGATTCTTAAGAAATACTTGTTCCTTTTTTTTTTTTTTTTTTTTTGCCAGTAAGCAGACATGAACATCATGAGGCATCTCTGACACACAGCTGGCAGCTTGCAAAACATATACAATATGGGCAGTAAGATAAGGTTCAGGCTCATTAACTTAAGAAACGAATATCAGATGTTCATAATTTAAGTAGTAAAGCATGGCAGTCACTTTATTTGAACCTATGAAATATACACAAACATAGACATATATAAAATTTACCTATATGTTAATATGAAAATATTTTAAGGGCTGCATTTTTATAAGCTCTTTGCTATACAGAAAACTGGTATTTGATATTTTCCCTACTTGCACCTTTTTTTAATTTTTTTTTTTATGTCAAAATTAATTCTTTTTGTCTCGAGGGATAAAGATAGGACTTTTTTCTTTGGTATGGTTCCAATAGAAGATAACTTGATGCTTATAACAGCTTGTCAGTCTGAGAACTGTTAAAATAAGGCTGAAAGAAAGAAAAGCTCCATTTACTGTGGAAACCCCTAGTGGGATGAAAACTGTAGTTCATTTCTTTGGATAACAAAAGACACTTCCATGTTATCCTCACTAGCAACTTTTTTTTTTTTTTTTTTTTTTTTTTTTACACAAAAAGGCAGAAAGAGGGGGCTAGCAATAGTCTTAATTATAACCTCCTTTTCCGGAGAATTTTATCCTACTTTGCTTGCTCTGGCTTAGCAGGACATCCTGCTCTATTTTACCTGAGTAATAAGAAGTAGAATTAGGGAGCATGAGTAAAGAGTTAATTTTCCCCTCTGGATGCTGTGCACGGTGGTGGAGGCAGGAAGGACAGCAATATGCGGTGCCACTCTGACCTTCTCATTGTTCTATGCTGCCATTGGCTGGTGAATCCTGATGACTCTCACAGCCTCCTCAACTTGCTCTGTGGCAAGGGGGGCATCAGTGACTAGCCAAAACACAGCATAATTAAAAAAATTATAGAAGTAATTATGGGTTATTCTAAGTCTCAGAATTGACACATTGTTCTAGTAAAAAGATAACAAAAGGATGTGGCATTCAACTGTTTTCAGAAGTTTGTTTTAGGAGGAGCAAACATGTAGTTTGCTGTCATAGGAGTAAATCTTGCTTTGCAAAATTATAAGTACTTTATATATGTGCTTGTGTGTATTGTTATCACTGTTGAAGATGTATATTTTGTTATCACCTTGAATTTTATAAAATGAAGTCAACATCTTCAGCCTGCTGAAATAATTGTCATATTTCCTGGTTAAAAATAAAAGTCGTCTGTTTTGTCTCTTTTAACAATCTTTATATCATTAAGTTCTTCAAGTTCTTGCTGCTACTGCTCCTTTTTTGTTCTCTTTTAATGTTGGTGTCATTGTCATGAAGGGGTAGGATAAAACATACACTAACATCAAGGTTAGGGGGTGGAGAATTTTGTTCTGACACCTCTGTTCTGAGGACTAAGCAATGATCAGGAAGGTTTTTTATTAATCTTTTAAAAAAGGGCATTATGCGTCAGGGGATGGGTGAGTGGGAAGCCCAAAAGGAGGCAGCGGAAGCAGCCCTACAACTTCACTTTAATAACCTGAGCTTGTGCAGACAGAAGTTTGCCATGGATACATACGCGTAAGTTACGCGTTCTCTCTAAAGGCAGAAGTTCAAATGCAGAATTGCTCTGCATTAAGCTTTGTTGGGATGGATTTAGAAAAATATAGTGGTTAAGGAAAACCATAAAGCAAGAGGGTAGGTTTTTCCTGGTCTGATACAGGAGGACTGTTTTCTACTTCTGGAATATGAGGCTTTTTTTTTTATGTATAAATAAACATTTTATGTATAGTTACTCCAAAATGCCACTCAGAAGGATGCTATTCTGAACTGCATGTCAGTGACTGAACAGGAATCCCCTTCTCAAAATAAATTTCTGCTGTTTACCTGATTCAGATTTACATGTTAAAAAATAAAAATCTTCAGGCACCCTCTGAAAAATGTACCCACAAATTACTGTTGTCGGGAAACAACATATTCATGACATGTAGTTTCATGTGAATCCTTCTAATAGCAAGTTGGTACCGGCATTGTATGACACACGTTCTGTGTTTGAAGCGCTGGTATAATACACGCAAAATTCTATCTACTTAGGGCTCCACCTTAACATCCTCCAAGAATTCAGTGATTCCATAAGCATGGCCTAAGAAGTGTTCTACTGCTGACTCTAAGACCCAAAAAATAAGTAGCTTTAGAAATAGAGGACAGATGTTTTCTGTATTATTTCTTACTACCTCAGTTTATGAATTTTGTTATATTTTCATAAGTGCAAGGTGTTTTGTATCACATCAGAAGTGTTGTAGAATTATGGTTAATACTGCTTATTTTTGTGCTGATTTAAAATAATTTTATTTCTCTCAGCCTGGCAGTGTGCTTGGCATTTATAAGAAAGATTGAAGGCTCTCTTTTTATGAAGAATTTAGGCTATGTTAGGAATAGAGTGAAAATTCAGGTAAAAATAAAAGGTGTGTATTTTCAGTTGAATAAGCAGTAGTGAATTTAATAAGCTAGCTAAATTTATGATAAGTGACATGTTTGGCTGTGAAATTGGGCAATGTAACATTGAAGAGTAGTGACAGAAATTTGACCATAAATGAAATATTCTGGTGAAGAAACTTCCCTGAAAAATTGTCATGCAACCATTTCAGGTGGTTAGTGGTAGTGACTATATAGTTACCTCTATCACATCAATTACAATATTCCACAATATCATCTAGGGAAATCTGTGCCACGTTCTTCAAAATTTTTTTGACAGTTTTGGAAGATAGTCACTGATGTACTCTGTTAAATGCAGTCTAGTGGGCAGCTTTCTCTCATGGGATATTGTGCCTTGCATGCAGTTTTTCTCAGCCAGACTAACTGAGTTAAAAATGAGTCTGAAATCATTGTGCATTTGTACCTGGCATACTAGGTGTCTGTATAGTGTCCACATTTGTTTTATTTGAGGGAGCTTGAATTTCGTGTGTCTAGAAAACAAAAATGTGCTTGGAATATTTAACCTTGGATTTTATGCACTTATTAACCGTTTGGTTTGTGGTGGTGTAATTTTGAATGTCAAGATTAATTAGTTGCAAATTATGGAAGTTCTCCTAGTATCTATAATGTCAGGCTTTGAAATATGAGCTTCAAAGAACTTGCAGTTATTTTGGTTATTAACATCGCCAGTTGTTAAGATACAAAAATGATCCACACTTGTATGCTGAAATTTTTAAAAAATTTCATTTTGCTGAAATTTAAAAAAAAATAAGCCATGAACATGTTCATTACCCAGAAGTGCCTCTAAAGACGTGTTTGTGCACGACACCACCTGAAATTTGGAGCTGTGGAACATGAGGTTTTGTTGGTTTGTTGTTTTTCTGGTTTTTCTTTGTTTGTTTGTTTTGTTTGTTTGTTTGTTTTTATTCCTTGCTTATGTTTGATGCTTTTATGCAGCTTACCAAGTAGCATAATAGGTATTAAGTTTTTACCTGAAAATGTGGAGGAAAGTGAAGACAAAATAAGAAAAAGGACGGGAGTTTTGAATATGCAATATACATGTGAAATTTTTGCATTATAGGCAAAATCTTAATTTCATAAACACACGGGCATCAGTTTTCATCCACTCAGTGATGGGTCCTGTTTGCTGGAGAAGCACGTACCAGAAACCATTGCAAATTCCCTAAAGTTTCTGTGAACAGCCTCCAAGTATTCACACGATATGAGTGTTGCAGTATGTTTTCCAGATGACAAAGCATAGATTGTAGCACAAAGTGATTATGACTGTGATTTGGGCATAATATATTCCTATGTGAATCTCTTTTTCTGCCATCTGATCATGTTTTCTTTTGGAATCCAGTGTGTCAGAATTGCAGACAGTGTTATTGCAATCATGGATACAAATGCTTATAATGTACTTTTAATTTGTTTTTGCATATTCTGTCAATGTGTGCTCTGTATTAATATATTTGGTCCTGCATTATTACTTATAACTGCATAAACTGTAAAAAGTTTTAGCTGGTAATTGCTAAAGTTCACAGTCACAATATTTTTATTCTTGGTGAGGAAGGGGGGGAAAAAACGAAGGATTTTTTAGTGTGTCTCAGATCTATTGGCCTATTCTTCAAATGACAGGTTCCTGACTGATCAACTATACCACCTGCTACTAAAGCTCAGTAATATTAGTCTGTGCAATGGTTTCATTCTCATCTCACACCTCAGAGATCTTGAGCTCAACCCCAGGCATCCCCTGTGTGTTTAAATCAGCTTAACGGCTCATACAGTGTGCTGATTTCCTTGTAGGCCTCTGTTTTCTCAAAAAGTGATCACCTTTTGCCAATGCCCTCAGGATTAAACAGGGCAGTCTGGTTTTCCTTTTCTGCATTGGCTATACCTTTGTAGTCAATAAAAGACTAACTAGAAAAGAATCAGCTGATGAGAGAATCAATCTTCTGGAAGCCTCCCCACAGTTTTCTCATCATTTTTGTGCCGTCTGTCATCTCAGATTGTAAAATGGAAACCAAAACTCAGTATGTGGGAAGACTTTTAGTGCTCCTTGTTAACAAAAACAGTAAGACCAGGGGTTTTGATCTTATGAGTGTATAGGTAAACAGTAAGCTGTAAGTGTGCACTCTTGAAGTAGCTTTTCCATGTTTCTAATGGAGGTCTGCAAAAAATTATCAAAGTAGTATCACAAAGGTCTCAAAACATACTGTAGTGTAGATATCCATTCTGAGTAGGTCAGGTTAAATCCGAAGTTCTTCTATATAACAATACCAGGATATCTTGCAGAGCAGCACTACCATTTACCATGGTATAAAAGCCATATAAACAGAAAAGGACTGTAAAGTATAAGTGAAGATTTTTAGCTACTTGCTAAGTTAAAGTAGTGCTCTGTGTTGATAACTAGTATTACACAACAAATTTTAAGTTTTTTGAATAGCCTACTTCAAGATGGTTTATAATGACAGATGGACTAACTTAAAAAAGGATTGAAGGTTCATCATAATCATAATTTACAGTTCTACATTTTTCATTCAAATGCGTTGCACTAATTTACAAATATTAATTCAGTGTTATAATCACCCACCCACGAAGCAGGTCATCATCCTAGTTTTACAGAAGTTCAAAATAGGGTACCAAAAGGTTAAGAGCTGTGAGAAATTAAGAGGTCTGTCAGTATACACCATAAGGCTCATGTTGGGGACTCTTTTTTTTTTTTCCATATTATACTTTAAACTTCAGTTGAAATCTGATTTCCTTCCCTGGACTCAAAATCCAGGGATAAGAATTGCAGGATGTGCAGTGGGATTGCATTAGTGACTGGTTGCAGAAGTACTGTGAGGCAGAAATCTTTAACTAGCATCACATAGGGTAGCATGGACAGTTTCCTCTATCAGGAGGAAATGTCCTCTTTCTCCATCTGCAGCTGCTCTGGGCGTTGACATAATGTTCCCTATAGAAGGGAAACTCTCAAGCTTTGCACATTCTGCTAAAAAAAATGGAGAAATAGCACTTTCTGGTGGTGAAGGTCTATGGCAGACCTTGGCCACTCTCTCTAATTTGCCTAGCAAATTCACAGTGTATCTGATGAAAAGGTTTAAATATATTACCTGCGATTCCTTGCTTCAGTGCTACTGCAAAAAAAAACCAAAAACATCTCTGTCCAAATAAAGATGGTGAACTGCAAGAATTGAGAAGTCACCCCTTGAAGCTTTCAGTTAGCTAAATCGCTGCTAGTAGTTAGGAAACTACTAAGAACTAGTAGTATCATATATACTTTGTCACCAGCTGTACTTGTTGCAATGCTTTTATATTAAAAAGACAAAGGTGAAGAACTGGGGCATTCCCTTGGAAAGAAAGAGGATGATGTGGCTTATAACAGTTTGTGGTTTCTAGGGGAGTCCATGTCACAGGCTTGAACCCAATACCTAAGAAATTCAGAAACATGGTAGAGGAACCTGGCTCTTTTCCTCTTTTAACAGAGATTTGGACTATGAAATATTTAGCAGGCATTGGCTCACTTAAAAGCCCAGGAGACATCATTCCAGGGCAGATGAGCCTCCCCATTAAGAATATCTGAAAGCTTTCAAACTAATCTTCATTTATTTCAAAGCTATAGAAATATTGATGGGTTAAGTCTCAGCAATGTATTCAAGAAATATAGAGGCATCCCTTTGCTTGGGGCATGGTGCCACCGAGAAGAGCATAACTGTGATGGCTTTTCATAGCAGTAATGGATTGCTTCATTCCTTGGCAACTCCAGATGACCACTGATAATACAGAGATGCTTTTATTTCTATTACAGAGAACTTTGCTAGAAAATTTGTCCTAGAGAACTTATCAATTGAAGGGCACCCACCTTAGGCAATCATTTCAGGGCTCTCTTAGGGGAAATTGCATGGATTTCAGGGGGAAGCCAACAATAAAGTTTGGGCTGCTGTGAATGTTGGACTTGGCATCTAATCCACTGCTGTGTTGATGATGCCTACTATAAAAACACCAACTATCAAAGCCCATGACACCCAGCATATATGTACAAGGCAGGATTATAAAGATCCTTTATCTTTTAAATCTTTAAGTATACTGTCATTCAGCATTAGTAGTAGTAGAAATTTGCTTTGCAGTCATCTCAACTTGTCATCTGCCAGGTGGCTGCTTTCTATTCTTACCTTGCAGAATCAAAGTTTCTTAAAGAACTGTTACAGATCTAACTGCCGGTCAAAGAATCTCTGTCTTTATGGCCGCTTCAGGTTCAAGGCATTATGCTCTGGAATGCTGCCTACATCATCTCATTTTGAAAACAATCTGTTTATTTGGAGTTTACATTATTTTAATATACAATATACTGAGAACTTTTTTCACTGAGTTAGACTTAAAATTTTATCTATATGCTGAATCTACAACTTGCCGGATCTGTGCTCTGGGAGAAAATATAATAATAAATGCTAAGAATACCCCATGCAAAGTTGCTCAGCCTGTTGTATTAACTGTTTCTGGACACAGCCAAATGTTTTATTTTGAAAAGGAACTCAAAATATATGTTAAGAAGAAAAAAAAAGATAATACAGTTTGTCTCATTTTGTAACTTCTTAACCCTAAACATCCAACCTTACTTTATTGGCATGTAAGATGTTCTTGGATCAGGGATCAAAATCAGAATCTGTAACAGAGTGTCACAGAATAATTTACCAACATTTTTACAGGAAACATTTTCATTCAGAAATAGGTACTTACATTTTTATTACGGTTTAGTGAACAGATCAACTTTATCTTTAAGATTATAATGTTTAGATTGCCAGTACATGGATGCATCCCCTAATACTGCAAATACTATTTGTCAGTCTGCCACTGAATTTCTTTCTCAGTGTCTCTTAACCGCATAGATATTGTATGTTGGAGTTGTAAGTTGGAGTAGACTCTTATTTCCTTTTGAGCAGATGAGGACCCACCAAGGTGCAATGTGTTTTATCTTTTCACTTTTAATTGTCATTAAAGTATACTGAAAACAAAACATTTGATTCATTGAAATTTTGGGCTCTCTACATGGTAGGTAAAAAGGACAAATTTATATTAAATCTGCATTTACAGTGATTGAACTAGAATACCACAAGAAATATTCTTAGTTTTGTTTCTAGTCTGTTGATTTATTACTTTTTTCTCTACCTTTAAATCAAACCCAAGTTCCAAAGATTAACAGTGGGAGGTGCAAACTGACCAGGTCCATGACCTTGTCTGTCCAGCTCACTCTTTTCAGAGGAGTAACAAACTTTAGAAGCAAAGAATGGAATGGGATCATAATCTACAGACTACTTTTTTTTGTCTGTTTGTTTGACAGTGGTTACAATGCATGTCTCTGACTTCCGCATAAAGGTCCTGACAACATTTAGCATGAGAATTTCTTGTCACAGTTTTTGCTTTCTGTAAATTGGTTAGTCTTATAATACAACTTATTAAGTTTAGCTTTCTGTCTGTTGTGCTACACAAAACTGAATTGGGAAGAAATTAAGATGAAAAATATTCTCAAATCAAAACCCCTTCCAGATTTGCCTTTGGTTGTCCCAGTGTAAATTTCCTGCTGCAAATGCATCTCTTGGATAGCTTACTCAGAATGTGCTCTCTTCTTCTTGCTAATCCAACCTTCTATGCCATGGCATCAAAGTACCCCACAATTCACTCCTTGAAATTCTCAGAAACTAAGATCCAATTAAACCCAGAAAATGTGTTCCATCTCCCAAGCACATGCACTGTGGAGGACTGAATTGAAAAAAGGCTGGAGGGTGGGTTTATACTGCGAGGTGGCTTTTCTGCATGCAAAGCAGTCTTGATAACATGAGATACCTACATAAGCACACAAAATCTCTGGGTATAGCTCAATTAATTGAAGGCAGGAGAGTTGTTCTTTGCTGTCGTGGCTTTCACCAGTGGGCATTTGCTACAGTGGCTCTCATTTCTGTTGTCCAGGTGTGTTCATTGCAGTCTGGTGTCCACTGGCACAAAGGCACAGGATTAGGATTGCAACAAACAAATCAGTCCTACACTGGAGGGAGAAAAAATGAATAATGTGAAGAAACAACTGAATGGATAAGGATTAGCATTTACTCTGTGTAACAGTCAGTCCAGATTGCAGAAATAATGGTGTACCTGTCAATCACTGGCTTAGCTAAAACGTTGCATGCATCAACATCTGCCAGCATTGTCATGTGGAACCTTTCAGAACATTATGTAAAGAATAGAAATCATTGCTAAAAGTGTCTTTATTTTCCCCTGTTTGAATATTTGTCATATATACTAAATATAAAAAGATAAACCAAATAAATGGAAAGCAGTAAGGATGGGGCAAGAGGGTATAAAAGACAAACTAGAGAATACAGTCTCCACAGCAGAAAATGATGGATTATGAATTTGTTAAAATTATATTATGCAGAGTTGAAATACACCAAACTGGTTCTGTTTGTATGGTAGTCATAGTTAAAGTTAATGTCAGGTTTATATCATTACTGCAGCCTTTGAGAACAGAAGCTTTTTTTTTTTTTTTTTGGTGGTATGTAAGGTATGTGGGTGTTCTGCAGGCACCAAAGTGCAGGAGATGATGTGCAAACACTCTCCCTTAGCAGATTTGTTAGCAGGTTGAGCTCTTGTGTGCTGAAGTGTGACACCTTCTCAAAGTACCTTCATCTACTCTCTAGATGAGAGATGGGCATTTTCACATGAGATGAAGTAGCAATAAAGAAAGAGTATTATTGGTCAAAAAAGGCATTTAAAATTGTTGGGAAATGGCAGTTTGCTGAACTCAAAAATATTTGTGCAAAAGGACGTTTTAATTTCTTATTCTTGTTGTAGGGAGTTAGTGTCCTATTTTATAGGAGAAAAAATATATTTTTGTTTTAAAATTACATGTTGTTTAAAAAGACAAACTAGTTATCTCAAAAAAAGCAAAAGAAAACTAGTTATTTCAGATTGTTAAAATAAGGGATGGTTAAAGTGGGTAAATTCGATTTGTCTTGGTTTTTTTATGAAAAAAAAACCCAAACAACAAAGAAGTGGAGTTTCTATTTCTGATTTGGGAATCCAAAACAGTCTGATCTGGAAAAAAAAAATATCCGAAAAATCCTATCAGATTAAGAAAACAGTTTTCTATCAACTTCACCTGTTGTAACATGTTCTATTTTGACAGCGGTTTGCTTTTTGGTTTTATGTCACCACATCCACTAATAAGTGGAGAGATAGAGACTGTTTCTTCCCCTTTCCTTTCAGGTTCAATGCCAAGTATTAATTAAAATATAGTTAACCTGTAAAGCAAACACCTGTGTCAAGATTCAGAGCTAGAAAAAGCTGCTTAATGTAAAAACAAATTTCGTTTTGCAGTTGTTTCTGAAGAGTATTTCTTTCAACAAAAGATATGATAACATTATGTGTGTGGCAATGATGCCTAAGGAACAACTAAACTACAGACATTAATAATAGCAACTCTTTTTCAAAATTAGAAAAAACTCCTTATCTCCACATTCAGAGTCTTCCAATCCATTTGTGCTCCTCAAACCTCTTTTTAGCTCACTGTTCTTTCTATTCTCTTTCTGCTCATTGCGGTGGCTTTTTGTTTGGTTGTATTATCTTTGTGTTTGTTCGTTTATTTATTTATTTATTTGGTTGGTTGGTTGGTTTTGGTTTTTTTTGTAATTCAGAATTACTGAATGATCTCATTGATCTCAGGATTACTAAGTGACTGTAGTTACTTCTGAGGTCTTGTTGTTTTGTATTAATTTACTTAATGTTATGAAGTACATGATTAAAATATTGGTGTGTGTGGTGAAACACTGAAATAACAGAAAAACCCAGCACTATTGTAGAACTGTTTTAATAGCTTTCTTCAGCTCTGGTTTCTTTGACTCTTTCTTCAAAACTAGATACAGAATATTTTTAGAGACACAGGAGATGCACACTGGTGTTCCACTGAAAGACAAAGGGAGTCTTTGAAATTGTTCCTTAAATGTATTAAATGTACTCTGTGCTTGTTTTGTGATAGAAATTAAACTTTATTTACTCAGTGAAGTAGATCTTATTTATTGTATTACTTGGTCACAAAACATTTTAGGGCACTTAGGCTATAATAAAAAAGATACGCAATTTTTTTTCTTAGTTGTATTATTATTTTGTATTATTTATATTATACTCTAGACTCCAGAGTTTCTGTGAAGACACTGAAATCTCACTGTGCTAGGTTCTTTACAAATGCTCAAGAAAAGGTATTCTTTGTAGTGGAGAATTTATTATCCAAATAGATCAACAAGAGAAGGAAATGAGCACACATAAAAAGGATTGGGCTTTTTTAATAAAATCAGTTGGCAAGTCATTGGTAGAGAAAAAGGAACATGATGTGTGTTACTTAAATCTGTCTGATGTCCAGTCCCTGGACTGCACCTATTCTTCCTATGTAGTACTTTAATGTGTTTTTTTTTAAATTGCCAGTTGTTTTCCCATGTCTGAAGCCTCGTGGTTTTTTGCATTTGATCTATAACATTGTTCTCTTTTGTGTCTGCAAAGCGTGCTCCTAGTTTCTTAAAGCTTTGTTGGAGCCCCCTACCTATATCACACGCTTCTGCTGTTGTTTCTTCTAGCCTCCCTGCCACCTTGTGTAGACAGTGCTTGTGGCTTTGCTGTTCATGTGGCTTCTGCCACCTGCAGCACCCATCTCAGAGTTGTTGGCAGAGGAAGCGAAACCTCCTTATCCTGTCCATTGGCAATGAATAGAAATGGTACAAAAAAACCCCCCAAAAAAACGAAAGAAAAAGAAACTGTTTAACTTAACAATTTACAGGTTTGTTTCAAGAATTTGTGTCAATGGAAGTACTGAAGTGGTTTTATAAGAAAAGTAAAAAAGAGTATAGAGGAAACTAGGGGAATGCAGAATTGTATTTGTTTAAGCTAGCAAAAATAGCCAACCAAAACAGAAAACAAATACTCCTTATCACCAAAAACAAATGTGCAGTAGGCTTTGCTTGCTGATATTTAAGTTATCTAGTAATCCATACCAAAAATTTCAAGAACTGATTATTTCTTAGGAATTTATTTATATGGCACAACTAGAAATAGATACTGCTTGCTCTGTGTGCAAATATCATTCTAGTATTAACATTTGGCAAATGCCTGCATGCTGCATATACACAAAGTGTTTGAGCATATAATGCTTGCATTTTGTGTGTTTGCTACTGCCCAGTAGTCCCTGGTGGACAGGATGTCAGATCTATTTATGTATTTCATTAGGTATTGCCCTGTTAGCCTAGTGCTAGGTTGGAAAGAGGATATACCCCTATGCTGTTGTTATAGGAGGAATATTTCTACCATGTAAGCAAAAAGATGCCCTGTGCTTTTCAAAATGAAGGTTGTGAGCCCTGTTCTCCAAGTCACATGCATATAGGTAGCTGCTGACCACGTATGTATGTATTCAGCCGCCAGCTTGTATGCACTGGAAAGCTTTTTCTTTTAAAGAATTTCTTTGTTCTGTTTTTATTTCTATAAAATTACAAATATTCCCAGAAACTCATAAGCATACACAAACCTGAACCACTTCACCTACTCTGAGATATGACAAGCTTATTTTCAAGTGTACAGTTCTCCTACAGCTTCTGTACAAAAGATCATATTTATAAAGCCAATCTCTTATCTGAAGGAGTAGCTTCATTATTCTACTTCATTGCCTGATAGCCCCGACTCTGAGAGCTGTGTGAATGGTAACCACAAAGCTGTTCCATTATTTAACTCTAAGCTGCTCTCCATGACTCTCTCTGGGTGGATTTCATCATTTCCTTCCATATAGGATTTTTTAGTTTGTTCATATCTGAAGAGAAAAATGAAGAGGTATAGAGAATAAAAAACTTGGTAAGGCCAATTTTACCAGTCTTGGAGCCCCTGCAAAGCCATTCATTTGGTGCCCTTGATTATGGTAAAGGTGAAAGTTACCACTTTCATTCTTTTTTTCCTTAAAGGTGCTTTGTTTTGAGTGAGAGCAATGATAAAAGTCAACACTGGCTTTCAGGTTTCAGCTGTATGGGTTGAAATTGTGACCATTTAATTTTGTGTGAAACTATTTGAAGTTCTTGCTTTTCACGGTTGGACAGACAAAAATATTTACAGGGTATTTACAAGCAATGACTGTTATTTTTTCGAACACATTAATAATATGCATTTCTGGGTGGCTTGTGGAAAAAAGGCAGTTGAAACCTGGTTATTTCTGACTTGAAAATAAGACTTGAAGCTAAGGTAAAACTAAATGTGAAGCAGTTTTTGAACAGATACATTTAATTACTTTAAGTGCCTTCTTTTTATCTCTCCTGTCCAACTGCTGCTGGTTTAAGTTTTTACAAATTAACAAATTTGATGTACAAATTAAAGCATTATTAATATAATCTCCCATCATTCTGGCATTTGTGAAAGGAAGCTTCTTGTCCATAGTTTGTAGGGGTTGTGTTTTTTTTGGTATTTTTAAATTTATTTAAATCTGAAATAACTGTATTCTGCTTCAAGTTGTTGAATAACCTTCATGAGATTGCTTCTATAGCCTGATTTATGGTACATATTAGTTGTGGATTCAAATATGTATTTACTGGGGGAAGAAAGTGTTGATAACTGTCCACATTAGCAATTCATGATAGGCAATAACATAGCTTTCTCACCACCCTGCCTGAGGCAGAGTAGTGGACTCCAGCATGCATCTGGGCTCTGGTGGCTGCACTTCCTTGGTCCAGGCTGACACTGTGGCTGCTGCTGTGTTTTGTTGTCCTTTCCACAGGCCACTAAGGCAGTGACTAGGCTCATCACCTCATCAAATGTTAAAATGCCCTTCCTGGAGAGATGGCAAATCTTCATCAGTAGGTTCTTGACAAATAATTGTGAAACACTTATTACATGACTTGTATTTCAGACCATTTCTTTCGTAATGCAGAGAGTTTAAAATATCACTATAACTCTTTAGCGCATGGCACCATCAGTTCCTATAGCTGGCAACCAGGAGTGTGGAGGGCAGTGATAGTTTAACTGGGAAAAGTTCAACAGCCTTCCTGATGCTGTAGTCTAATGGGCAGGTGTTAAGTGTCATGGGGAAAGGCTCTTTCATCTGCTGGCTCAAACCTCACAGCAGCTATGGGGACAATGAAAAATAAAAAGATGGTTGTCACCCATTAAGGGACTGCTCTGGAGGGAAGCCACAGAGATTTTCACTGTGTTAGAGGCATCTGTTTAATCAGAAGACAGATAGAGGAAGAAGGAGCTGGGTGGCACAACTGTTGTGGAGATTTTCCAGGCAGTATCATACAGTGGATTTAGGGAATTGTAACAGACCTGTCATGATGATTCCCTTATGTTTGTCAGCCTTATTCAAATAGTAATGTGAAAGAATAATATTGATTATGAACTGGTTTTCTCCATATAGTTCCTGCTGGAAACACCTGCCTTCGGTTACCCTCTTTATATGTGACGTTTAAATTACAGTCTTGTCAGTGAATAATTCTTTTGTGTGTTGTGAGTCTCTTGGGAATATAAACAGATTTCCTTTACATGTGTGCTAAGTGAATGGAGTTGAGGTGAAAACTGTCTCTCTAAAAGTTGGATAACAGTGTTTGGAAAATGCTACTGAGATTTCAAAAGACTTTCTTTTTAATTTAGTAAAGATTCATGTATCATCTTTAAGCAAGTGAAAGTCCTTTTCTTTCTCACTGGAAAGCATATATGATTAAAATTAAGCATGTGCTTAGGTCTTTACAGAAATGTTGGGGGTGAGATGACAGGAGGCACACTTTAATTGGTTTCAACTACCTGACCATCTCAGAAATCGTGGGTTTTTTTATTCATTGTTGGCAATGGTGTAAATGTCAGCACATCCACAACTAGGTGTAGCTGGAGAAGGGAATTGAATAGACTTGAATCTCTTGTATGTAACCCCAAAGATTTTACCTACATTGTACCCAGGCTTCAGAACTGGGTGAAAACCCATGTGTTTCCCCAGGTTAAAGCGTCTGCACAGGTAGGGGCCCGTGTAATGTTCCTTGAAAACTTCAGAGTGGCTTCAGGGCATCTATTAAGGAAGTTTGTAATTACCACAGATTATTTTTTTTCCAGAAGGAACTAATTTTTCTCAGTTAGTGGAATATTCGTAAACTAGCATGGCTCTGTTAGAGCAGGTTATGCTGAAAGGTGCTCAATGGCTGCCAAAGACAGTCACAGACCTTGTTAAAATCAGTGAGCATGCCAAGTGCTGTTTTAGACTCATCAGAAGAGTTTAGTGCTCCTGGGAGACTCTCCAGGAGAAGGGCTTAGTGACAAGCTCTGTTTGGGCTTTTGGATTATAGGAAAAGTTTAATAAAAACTTTTAATGCTCAATTTAAAACACTCTGGTCTGGGGATGTAACATTTGGCAAGTGTGTTATAATTGTCACAAAGGACATGATCTAGCACATGGTTAAGTCAAAGGGGCGATTTTATTGACTTCAATAGGTGTTGGACGAAGCCCAGATTTATGAGTTAACATTGATCTTTGTTTCAGGGAGTAAAAGTTAAAACTTTGCAGCTGATTAAAAAAAAAATAATTAATCTTGGAAGGGCTTGTTTATTTTTGGAATTATCTTCAAATTAGCTTGGAGTTGTTTCTATTACGCTTATGAGGGTAATGTTGAAGTGGCTCGAACTGTCTGTTATGAAATAATTGTTTAAAAGGTCAGAGGAAGTTGAAATGTCAGCATGTGCATTAAGAATTCACTAGAAATGCTGGCTTTGTTAATATTATTTGTGTGAAAATTAGTAAGGAATTTAAACTAAGTGTATAGAATAAAACCAGTGACATTGTTTTTCAATTACCATACCAATACTATATTATTATCTGACATCATGTTAAAAAAGAATAAATAGTTACATGCTGTTGCCTTCTTTTCTGCTTCTAGACCTCTTTACTCCTAAATCTAAGATAGCTCTGATCATCACTTATTGCTCTGGAATTAGAACTCTTAATGAAGTAACTCAATAGTGTTTCTGAGAGATTTTAAGGACTAGATGCAAAAATCCCATTTTTTTGTGTACCTCCTCTGAACATCCACAATGAAAAGAAAAACTATTCACTACTGACTACCCTCTAGAAAGCCCTGTGACTGTTCCTGAGAGACTGCTTCCTTCAGTTAGAGAACATAACCACATCTGGAAAAAGGGTTTCTTTCTGAAGATGCATCCTCATCTTTTCTGTGATAACATTCAGTGAGTAGAGTGTTTCGCAAATATTCTGCAATATTTGCATTTGTTTTGCAACAAGAAGGGTTGTAATGAGCGACTGTGCTCCAACCAACCTCCATTTCCAAATACAGTTTCTCTTCCAGAACTGAGGAATCATAGGAACTCCCCAATCAGAAGAGCGTATATTACTTCATTAGAGTTTGTCACTTAAAGGGAAGTACTTTCATTTTCTGATTACTTGTTATAGGTTCTAGTGAGTGATCTGAATTATACTTTAAATTTTTATTGGGTGCTAATGAATTATTTATTTATTTTAAAATGTAGTCATCTGCAATCAAATCTTTTCCTTCAGTTTCTATATTTGGAATCTGCTGATAGTTACTGGAAGCTGTTTAGGGATTGGTATACTCAGCACTATTGTATTGTGATCAATAATTAAATTTAGTGCTGACATGCATCTAGTTTATGCAGCAGCTTCTGACAATCCATCTTGCAAAATTAATCCTTTCCAATTTATTTAATAGGAATTTGAACAATAAAATAATTCAGATGAGTACCAGTGCAGGATTATTTCTGATCAATGTTACTTTATTATAAATTGAGTCCACATACTCATTAGTAAATTAACTGTCAAACTTGAAAACAGCTTTTTTTTTTTTTTTTTTTTGTTTAAAGGTAATTATTGGTACTGAAGACAAGAAGGCACTTAACCTTGCTGTGCAGTTGTCCTTACCACAGTGTTTTTATTTCAGGCTATAACTACCCATCAAAGCTGCAGAGGGAAAATAATTAGAGATATTAAATGGATGGAATATTAACTATTAAAAAGCTGAGCTCATTCAAAACTGTTAGGATCTTCTGGATTATTTGACAATAAAGTGTTTCTTTGGGATTTTTTCCCCCCCCCCCCAAACATTAAAAAATACAGTTGAATCTATGAAAAAAAAATTAAATGCAAATATAAAAAAGCTATAAACTCTAAAAGAAAAAAATCAGTATTACTAGTATATGTCAAAAGAAATATGTTTTTAAAAGAAATGAGACATTTATAAAGGAAAGTTCAAAGAAAATGAACTTTCTTCCATTTCTCTGCTACCTCAGTTCAGTAGCTTTCTGTTTATTCCTGTTTAAGACATTTGACCGTGCCTAGTAGAGCATTTGTAAGAGCTCCTCCTTTTGAAGGATTTGTGCTAAATGCTTTAGGATTTGAGAGTTCTGCTTTCAGTGTTGATGAATGACAGCCATTTGGATTTTTATAATTATTCCCTAAATCCATTTTGAATCTGCAGGAATCTCCAGAGCCAAATAGAAGAGAGCAGGTAGAACAGCAATTTTACTCTATTTTATGTAATTAGAAACAGAGCTTGCTGTGTGGTTGTGTGAGCATTGGAACTTCTGGGACCTGGTCCATATTTCAGGGCTGGCCAGGAGCTCTTGCTGGTGTGTACCATGGAGCTGGGGGTGGCACTTCTCTCTTGGAGCCTTGGGAGCTATCTGGCAATTTAGCTACTCCTGCAGCTTTGTCCTCAGCTTTGCTCTGGTGGGACAGATTGACTCATGGTATGCAATGAGCAACTCTAAAGACACATTTGGTCAGATTAGAATAGTGATTTTCCCTGGGAAAGACTGAGATTTACTATATTACTATTTACACTAGAAGATATCCTATCTCTCAACTTTCACAGGTATGAGGTGGGGAAAAAATAACCACGTATAAAGCATTCAGGCAATATTTAGCAAGAGCCTCAGAAAATAAAATTTATGTTTATATGTTGTGTTGAAAATGTGGTAAAACCAGAGGAAGAAGCTACGTGTTTACAGATAAAATATTACAATATTCTATGCAACAACTGCTAACTAGATACAAAGGAAATTAAGCTAAAAACCCTACAGATTATTAGTTTAAAAAAAGCCCAGACACTAGCAATTAAATTAATACTTCTCTTTATCCATAGTAACATACTGGAAAATACAATATGGGATGTGTCTTTCATTGTTAAATACAATTTCCAACTAAAGGCACCAATCTCTTAACATGCCAGTTTTCTAATGTTTTCTGAATAAAACCCTCAAAAAAAACCCCAAATCCCTTTTAACTTCAGCAAACAAACTATGATTGTTATGTGATATTTGTATTTTTGTGGGTGTGGTGGGTTTTTTTGTTTGTTTGTTTGTTTTTTTAATTATTTGATTGGTTTGGTTTGGTTTGGTTTTTTA
This sequence comes from Ceyx melanurus, assembly GCA_024611195.1. NCBI lineage: Eukaryota > Metazoa > Chordata > Aves > Coraciiformes > Alcedinidae > Ceyx > Ceyx melanurus. The sequence continues at coordinate 36,062 of JANHGL010009192.1, read as the reverse complement.
TTAATTCCAGCCTAAGCAGATTCATGGAGAGTTGGCCAGTAAAGGAATGAGGGTGGGCAGACTTAGCTACTGTTCTGGCCCAGACACCACAGTGCACAGTGGTGTGTGCAGGGGACAGTCCAAGATGAAGGTGCACGAGCATCGAGGGGCCTCCGCTAGCATAGGGGAAAACTGCAGTATGTTCTATCAAGGCTAAAGAAGGATGTACGAAAGTGGGTCACTGCACTGCTATTCTTGCTCCTTCTGTTCTTGTACATGCAAAAAGCAGCAAGATGGTATATATGCAGATGACTATGGAGGGCAAGTGTAAAGGTTAATGTCTATAGTTTGCTCTGAATATCACAACAGGCCCTATGATCGCATAGACCGCAGAGGTAAAAATAAGGTTTGCTGCCAATCAAGCCTAAAACCAAATATGGAGCTTTGTGTTCTTTGTGGCCTGTGTAGTTCTGATAAGTAAAAGCACACAATGGTTTTAGGTAAACTTAATAGTAGTTTTCATCTTTTGAGAAGTTAAAAGATCTTCCATTTGGGTTTTCTTTATTGAATTAATGTCCATTGACATTTCCTTATTGAACTAATGTCCATTGTTTAATATTGTCTAATATTCAGGTGTCATAATCTGCTGTTTTGATGATTATGTTGGAGTTAGTTTGTTTCTTTTCTCTGTTCTTTTGGGTGGTGTTTTTTTGTTGTTGTTTTATGCTGGTTTGTAAAATGGTTAGCTTTTCTTAAATATCTTGGAGTGCATAATCATGACAAACCTTTGTCATCTCGAGTGAGCTTTATCAACTTTGTCAATGCCCTGTGTAGACAGAGACGTGTTACAACCATTTCAGTATTCTGTGCCACAGCAGAGCCCCAAAACAGGGTCAGAATGCAACTTTTCAGTAACAATTCCTAGGAATAAAGTCTGCTATTAAAGCTATAAAGATGCCACTCTGTGACTATAAGATACTTCTTAGAAGGTCATTTCAGAGGGGCAAAATTATGCATGTAAGTTCTGGGAAATTATTTTTGCTTCTTGTGAAATCAATCAGTACAGGAGAAGGCCCTGAGTGATGGATAGACACTTCCTTTTATTGAGCTATATAATTTCTTAATAAGGGTTGAATAAATGCTGTTTTTAACCACAAGAAAAGTGTTGATTAAGCACAAGAACAAGAACACAGTGATTTACAACATTAAATAATTGTTTGTAACTGGGCTGTTGCAGATACCTGGTTAATAATAAATGCTGTAAGTTCTTGTGTCAAACAGAATTTCTTTTAGAAATAAAAAACTCCAGTGCTTTTACATTTGGAACAGTTTATGTAACTTAATGTGGACTTACTGAATAGATATTCAGTACTTTCTCTTACCTACATTTTCTGTTACGATCAATAAAAGGAAAGTACAGCCCGACTCATTAGGTAGTTGTCCGTTTACTGTTTTCAGAGAGTTACAATGCAGACTACTTTGAATTACAGGGCTATATATTATTTACAAGTTCTTATAGAAGACTGAATTGAAAGATTGTAAAAGTATTTTCAGAAAGTTAAGGGTGAACATGAGAAATATATCTTAATCAGCTACTTTGTTTTGCATGTATATTTTTAAAACTGCCATTCATAGGTTCGTTGTTGGGGTTTTTTTTAATAAAGAATATTTTGGTTTTGAACCAAATTATTGGAGTCTAAATTTTTCTTCACCTTAGATGTGAAGCTAATTTAAAAATATTATTAGTAGAGAATGTGATTTTTAGTCAGGAAATCAAGATGTGAATTTTTGAACATGTTTCTCCAAAGGTGCACTTCTCAAATTATTACTGTGAAAGTAATTTATTTCAGCCAAACACCCTTCCCACATATTGTTAACAGGAGTCTGCACTCCAACTCATTTAACAGCTTTTTAATTCAGTAGTTATTCCATTTTAATAGAGCCATTTCTTCATCATTCTGCATTTAGTGATAAATGGTGCCAGAACATATGATAAATTAAACCACAAAGAACTCTGTTAAAGTAATCTAAAGGGTTTAACTTGAAAGGAAGAAGCACCTAGTTTGCTCAGCATAGCTGTCTGAGAGTTCATATAGAGAAAAACCCCTTCCTTTCAAAGTTAAACTGTGAAATAAATTTGAAAGTATAGTTTTAAACTCTGACTGCTTTTGGAAGTTCATCTTGGCAGCAGCAACTAAGCTGCAAAATTGCATAATGTGTAATGGTCCCATCAGTCTGTAAAAACACCTTTAATAGCTATAAGCACCTTTCTTTGCTACTTCATTTTAAAATTTAATAATATAATATTAAATAAATATAATAATATAAAAATATGTTATCAATGAATTCTCAGAAACCAAACACCCATTTTGTTGGAAGGTAAACTGTATGCCCTGAGTGAAGAGCAAAACCTACTCCAAAAGTTATGCAAACTGTGAAAATAAATAATGTTGGTTTAACATCTGAAATTCAAGTGTGTTTGGTTTGGTTTTGTGTGGGTTTTTTTTTTTGTTGCTTTTTTTTTTCTCACATAGATGAACAGACTGTAGCTGTCACTTATGCATATACAAATGTTGGAGAAATGTAGTTCTGTACTGGAACAACATGGACCATTCTTTTTAAGATGAGCCTTCTCTCATTTTCCTCAGTACAACACACACCTCTTTTTTGCTCTCTCTGTTTTACAGAATCACACACCTGCCATTCTTCTACAACCTCCTTGCAAATGAACCCATGCCTTTGGCTTCCTCCTTGCTTAATTAAGGACTGAAAAATTTCTGTGGAAAATAACCAGGAAAATGGTGTAGGAATTAACATATAGGCATGTTTTAAAGTAGGTCATTCATTACAATATGCATAGCATGTGTCAGCTCTCTGCTCTTGGCATTTTTGTAACTGAACCTTCTTGGTTCTGAGCTCTACTTGACATGGTGAAGGTAAATGTGGTGGTAATGGAGTGCTTAGATAAATGATAATGAGGCAGGAAACCCTTTTGAATAGGTTTAAATCTGTCTATTTAGGACTAAAGTAACCATTAAGTAGATCCATGCTGTGGTCTGTGTGAAATGAATCTGAGATCTTAGTCCAGTTCCTAATGCATGTTTCTCTCTCTTTATTTTATTTTTTTTTCCTAAAGAACTTAAAGACATTCTTACTAAAGCAAGAAGTTTTTGGTAGTATGAAATTGAGTGTGGATCAAAGGATCATCAAGCCAGTGGTATTTTTTCAAGGGAAGGGAGTTATCAAAAAGCTAGCTCAGTTAATAACATTTAAAATCTAATATATTAACATCCCTTAATCATTTTCTATTTATTTAGAAAATTATTTTAGACAGCAAAAATAAGCATACTTTAACTGTGTGCAGTGTGCTCTTTTTATTACTTAATATGTGCTGTCTGGATAGTGCATTTTTAAACACTTCTCTTAAAACAAGTTCTCTCTCTAAATGACTTGTTAACAAAGTGAGATTTTAACCAAATTGACTTAGGATATGAAAGTATTTTGCAGTCATGTGGGGAAACTGCTAGAAGATTGAAGAAGGCTCTTCAGTGGCCTCCTGACAGCCTTTCTGTTCAAAAAATCAATGAGATAATAGACAAAGACAATTTTCTGTGCTCTGAAATGTTTAGGGAGTGCATTTTCCTCTTCAAAACTTGGTGGTTGTTTTGGGGTTTTTTTTGTATCTGGTGGTTAAGAAAAATGCAGTCACTTGTGCTCTTCACCATTGCACTGTGACAAGCCTGCCAGTATATCATTCATTAGGAGCATTAATGCATTACTGTAATAACAGTGAAGTATGTCCAACTGTAAGAACTCAAACTTCTGATGATAAGTTGGAGCAAGCAAATTGTAAATCTCAAAGTTTTCTAAACATAGTTTTCTGGGTGGTCCTGGGGTGCATTTAGCAGCAGTTAATTTCACCTGTAGCAAACAATGGTTTTACTGAAGTTAGTAGCAAAGCTTTAATTTGTATTAGAATGCCAATGTATCTTAATAGGGGTACAAAGGTCATTTATGGTCATTTTCCTTTTCAAGGGATTATAAAAAGTATGTACTGTAGATACTTTTCAGGCATGGGATAAAACAGTCCCATTCTAGATAGAGGCCATGAAAGGTGGGTGCTCTCCTGTTAACCTGTCTTTTGCTCCAAAATGAAAATATGTTTCTGAATTGTCAGTTTTAAAAACTTTCTTTAACCCCTCAGATGCACTTGTTCTAAGAATGAGTTCTCGTTCTCCAGTGTTTTCCTTCCTGACACCTACCACCAGCAATTAAATTAATATAAAATTAATTTATTATATGATTTGTATTGCATACTGCATGGCAATATTAGTATTGTAAGCTTGTAGTTTTGTATTGTGTGCTAGGAATTTAAGCATTTGAGCCCATTTAACTGCTTTGTTCCCTAAAGGGAACTATATGCCTTAAAACTTTTGGAGAGTTGGGAAAGTTTCTGACAGATTGAGGGCAAAAAACCCTCACGGAGCTGCCACAGTGCTTTAAATGGACAGTCACACCACAATATACTTTATTTCCTACTTGTCCAACATTTTCTTTTGTATACTGCTTATTACAATGTCTAGTCTTGGATGGTTTTTCCACTAAGGGCAGCAGTGCAAGAAAACTCTACCTAAATTCTTTTAGTGTCCAATTCTCCCCCCAGCTGAAGTTCATAACCCCTTGTACTTCTATTTAACACCAGCTCAGATAGCCTGCAGCATCTCTCCCTTCTGTTCCCCTCAGGTTTGTATCTACCTTAATAGAATTTCCTCTTAATCGCCTTCACTTTAAAAAAAAAAAAAGCCACAAAATTTCCTTCTGTGTTATAAATAATCAAGCTTTCCACATCCCAGGCTTACCATGTAAAGTTGCTGTTCTTTGTTGTATGCTCAGCAACTGTTCCTTACTGAAGTGGTGATTTACTGGTGTAATCCCACACTGGCTGAATTGCTCAGTCATGGAGTGCTCTCCTTCACTCATGTCTGCTGCTTATCCTATTCAGAATTTGTTTTGCCTTTTCACCATGGTAAATCACTGCAATATAACCAATAATGCATATAATTCTATAAAAGCTGGTACATTATATTTTGTCACATTCCTATCACACTTGTGCAAAGGAGATTAATTTTATCTAATGTTTCTAATTTATTGTTTCATTATTTTATGATTTTTATGGCGACTTTTGGAACTCACTTGTGTCCATCCAGACTCCTAGTTTGTCCTAAGACTTTCTGACCTATATCACTCTTCACTTTTGTATTGACTGACATCCCCATCCCATTTTTGTGTCAGCAAAAATTCTCACCTTTCTTCACATTTCCTCTGCCAGGTCATCAATACAGAAAGAAGAAGAAAAAAAAAAAAAAAAAGAAACCCACAAACCAAACCCAACAAAAAAACGCAGTGTAAATTCTACATGCTCACAGCATCATCCCACTTATCAACTCCCTACATCCCCACCAGTAACCTTTGTATCAGATATCCAAGCCAGCTCTCTAACCACCTCTAGTGCTATATTTTCTTGACCTTTATAGGGCAGACTTTTCTGCAATTCTGTATCAGAAGCATTTCTTAATTCCAATGTGTTTTGCCTGAGAGTTCTCTAGTCAACACTTCTGTTAGTTCAACAAAAGAAGGAACTGTGTAATTTCCCATTCTTAGCATATGTTTCTAGACTCAGTTTAGGCTTTTTCCTTGCTCTTTCCACTGCATCTGCATTTTCTGTGGACTTGCTGTAGTAGTCAGATGTGACAACAAATTTCATCTAATTTTGTCTTGTACCTGCAAGATTTGCTACTAATCTTACTGTTCCATATCACAGTATCAAGACAAAACTGTTCAATCTATGTTAATATGCCTTAAAGGCACACTTTGGAGGGTGAAAGCACTTGTAATTTTAGTGCCTATTAACATGTCTGGATGGATTGTTATTACACATTAATTCCCAAGAGTGTCTTAACTTTTTAATTATAGTTATTATCAAACGTTACATTTTATGTCCATTTGCATCCTTTTTGTCATCACTTTCAGTATGAAGTTATTGACAGTGCTGTTTTGAGACAGAGTGGTGTCTAGAGAATAGTGCTACATTTTTAGAGACACACGGATTTCATTCTGCAGGGTTTTAATAGACAGGTACCAGGTACCACATGGCTGTGATTTACTGCAGCATTGCTGAAGAATCAGTTATTGGAATATCTCTGCCTAGAAACTGATCTGTCTAGATGTTTTAATTATTCCAATTTAAAAATAATGTATAATCATTGAGTTTTCTGTATTTGCATGGTAAATCCAGGAAGCATGAAATGTGTGGTACCAAAAGTGTTTTATTTCTGTGGGAGCCTTCTGTATATTTATGCTGTATAGTACTTCCAGTGTGTTTTGTGAACATTTCTTGACAAAAGTGGATAAACTATACCTTCTAGTATATAAAAACCCCACATTGTGTACTATCTCTGTGGAGTAATTGCTCAGGTTTTTCTCATTTCTTTTAATAAATAATTAAGGATGTGACTTGCTGTTCTCTCTGAATTTAGTTTCATGAAATCTTTATATGGAGCATTTGTGACTTTTTCCAAATTACTTACAGACATTCCAACTAGAGATTTTACTCTACGCTTGTGACATGAACAGGGGATTTTTAAAATTGAATTTTGTATAATTTTGATGCCCTTGTCTGCTTCTCAGAGTTAATTTAAATATCCTTGCTAATTGATATAAGGTTATTTATGCAACATATCACTGATACAGCAGGAAAAAAAAAAAGTTGTGCTGTACAACTTAAAAAGAAACAGCCTATTCTTTGCTTCTTGAATTATTGTTCAGTATAATAACACATTGAAAAAATGGCTTGCAATGAATGTCATCTTTTAACAGCTTTCTTTGCTCATGACTTTTTTTTTATAGGTAGGGTCCAGAGCATTAAAATTTGGACTCCAATAAAAAGGATTGCATTGAGATTCTTTTAGAAGAGGCTTTCCTCTAAAATAATGCATTGATATTCAAACGGTTCTTTGTTCATTTGACTAATGAGGCTTTTGTTAGTTTCATGTGCTAAAGACAGTGGCTCTTCAACTGCTTATTAAAAAGGTCTGACTGACTGACTTACACATTAATGATAGAGAGGAAAGTCTCCTTTAAAGAGATATGTCTGAAGCAGAGACTAGACATCAAATCCTAGTGTTAAAACATTTTCTGAAAAAAAAATAATAAAAACCCATGTGAGATTCTCTGGTGTGGTGATGGCTACAGGCCTTTGAAAAAAAAACAGTCTAAGATCTGCAAGACTGTTTTTTCTCTTCAGCCCCCCCCCCGTCCTCCCCCGCCCCTCACAGCTTTCTCTTCCAAAAGCGGACACAGAATAGGATTTGCTGGAAATGTATCAATAGGCTCAAAGTAGTAAAGCATGCTATCAAGAATGCAAAAACATATTAAAATGAAAGAAATGACGAAGTATGGGGGAAAACTCAATACTTCCTAAATATTGTGAATTGGAAAAGCAATGTGAAGAATATGTCCAAATATTCTTTTATCTTCCTAACTTTTTATTTTTCTTAAAGCTTCTTCATTTGCGTGATTAATATCCTAATGTTTCTCAAAAACACTTTAAACCATTTGTAGACAACTTAGGGTGCTTACTTAAAAGATATTTCCAGCTGCTGAAGTATCTATCACTGTTTAAAAACCACATCTTTGGAAACTTTAGTGAGTTTCCTGAGTAGATGAGTGATTTGAGGTTTTATTTCTTTAATGAAAATATAACTTAATTCAAGCATAAAAGTGTAAGACTAATTCTGCATCATTATATTTTGTTCTGGAGCTTTTGTTACAATTGGCTATAACTTGTTTAGGCTTTTATTTCTTTCTGCTAATTTCATGTGGTATGAAGATAAGGATTCTAACAGTCCCTCAGTCTCATATATGAAATGGGGAATGTTCTATATTCACCAATACAGAATACTGGTTAAGCAGTAGTAATATAACACTATATGTATCTCTTTAGTTGCTATTGAAGGGTGTTAAGACTTTTCAGCTACCTGACAAGTAGAAGCTTCATTTCTGGAATGGGTCAACTTGCCACTTCCTTTGAGGCTGTTTTGTCAAAAGCTGCTTTTTACTTGCAATAAGCAGTAAAAAGTGGCTGAGTTTACTAATGCTGTCACCAGTGCTCTTGCGAAATTGATTAACGCCTGCTACTATAGCATGGATGTTATGGTGTCTTTATCCCTTTCTCAATCATTTTTGGGCAGAACAAAGTGCTAGCTAAGCCTTCCCAGGACCTAACAAGCCTTTCAGATTATTTTTTTTTCCCCTCAAGCTGTTTCCTGTAACTCATTTGTTGTTTTGGAATCACTTTTTACCTTTATTTCCCTCAAAGAAGCTTTTGGTCTCTGTAGCAAAGAGTTCCTTACTGGGCAGTGGTGCACTCCAGGGAACCAGCAGCTTGTAGCTGGCTACTGAAGTCTGTCTGTGAAACCCATCAATTTAGTAAAATCTTAGGTAAATTGGTGCTGCATAGAGGAGCAGTTGAGGATTTTGCAGTTTTATTCACATCTAGGCCTTTTCTAGTGTTGTGCTTTGAGCAGTGTCAATATTCCCCTTCTGAAGGATTTTGATAACCTCCTTTCATTCAAGTCTTGCTAAGTGCTCACTCCACAATGAGTATGAGACTTGAGGGATTGCATCACTTGGATTTTTTGAATTTAAGGATGTATTTTTTTCTGCATGCTTTTGACTTCAGGTGCTAATACAAATTGCTAAATATGACTGAGAATGTTAAGACATCAACAGCTAAAATTAGGTCAAAATGAGCATAAGCCTAAAGGAGGACAATGCACAGAATATGTTGCAACTCAAATGAGTTGCCAAAGGTAATGAGATATATAATTTGATGGGAATCTGTCAGACCCCTATATGCTTTAAGAAAGAAAATTTAAATTTATAGTAAATAAGCAACATCTTCTAGAATAAACTCTGGAAATCCCTGCAAGAACTACACGATTGCAGAATCATTAAATCATTCTGATTGGAAAGAGACTGTCAAGGTCATCAAGTCCAACTGTTAAGCCAGCACTGCTGGATCACCACTAAACCATAGCCCTAAGTGCCTCACCTACACTTTTAAAATTCCTTCAGGGCTGGTGATTCCACCACTTTGCTGGGCAGCCCATTCCACTGCTTTACAACCCTTTCTTTGAAGAAGTTCTTCCTAATATCCAGGCTAAACTTCTTCTGGCACAACTTGAGGCCATTTAATCTCTTCTATCACTTGTTACTTGTGAGAACAAACTGACCCCCACTACCTTAATTCAGGTAGTTATAGAGAGCAATAAGGTCTTCCCTGAGTCTCCTTTTCTCCAGGCTAAACTACCCCAGTTCCCTCAGCTGCTCCTTATAAGACTTGCTCTCTGGACCCTTCACCATTTTAGTTGCCTTTCTTTGGACACGCTCCAGCACCTCAATGTCCTCCTTGTGGTGAGAGGCCCAAAACTGAAACCAGTATTTGAGGTGTGGCCTCACCAGTGCTGAGTACAGGGGCACAATCACTTCCCTAGTCCTTCTGGCCACACTATTTCTTACACAAGCCAGGGTGGTATCAGCCTTCTTGACTATCTGGGCACACTGCTGGCTCACATTCATCTGGCTGTTGACTCGAACCTGAATAGTAGCTCTCCAAATACTGAAGATTGAAAGTTGGACTAGTCCAACTAGTGTAGCTTGCTTTCATAATTCTGCAGCTATTGTACCAATTTGGAAGGTACTCAGAGCAAGCTCAGTATGTTGTTAATATTGGGCTTTATCTTGTGGGGTACCAGAGTATCTTTGGAGATTCCCCAAGTTTAGTGAGAGCTATGAGTGCCCAGCAGATGGTTGGCAGCAACTGAAGCCTCCCTGAGTATTTCTGTGTGTGCATCTTTTATGGTCATATTTATTGCCACTGTGTGCTTCTTTGAATATAATCTATTGCAGCAACACAGATTTTCATTTTTCTCTTAATTTCTTGTTTTTGAGAGTGCTGTAAAGAGCTCTGTGCTGGAGATTTGAACTATGCTGAACAAGTCCTTCAAATGTGTGTACTTTGGGCTTAAGATTGGAATGCCATTTACCTGTTAGGAAGTGAAAAAGGCCGAATCAAAGATTGAACTGCTAACTGCTCCAAGGACTGGGGCTAGCAAAGGTGCTAGCACTTCAAAGTAACTGTCATGCTCTCATTCTGTAGAGTGTTTTTTGAGGTGGATATTTTGTGCGTGTTTATGTGTAATTCAAGGCTTGAGCATGGTAGAGAGAGAGAAGGTGGCCTCAAAAGAGTTCTTTTAAGAACCCAAAAGAGCAAGGATTGTTATATCTGTTTTATCTTTAAACATCAGAAAGACTTTAATTAAGATATCCCTGGGTTTGAGTGAGTTTGCTAGAGCTCACACACCAGGAGGGTTTTCTAAGCTCTTGAAACTAATTTTTAATGATACTGCTTCCAGAGAAATTTCTGAAGAGAATCGCTGAAAAATGCAGCATTTTATATTATCATACATCATGTACTGTTCCTGTTGTAACCCATCATAACTGATCTACACAAAAAATAAATATAGGAAGTCTAGTAGTATGTCCAGAGAAATAGAATATCTGAGTTTTAATTAAGAGTCTGATCCCTCTGTAACTCGGTTAAATTTACTAAATCTCTTTGTGCTGGGTTTCTTAATCTTTTTGCCAATGATAACTAAAATAGCTTTGTTTTAAAAGCAATCCCATCACCTTTTAATGCTACCACTATTATAAAAAGCGAGAACAGGAATGAGAACCTTTGTGCCTCAGTCTCCCATTTCTTTAACAGGAGTGATAATATTTCCTGCTTCACAGGCTGTTCAGAAGTGGAATTCTTAAATGTTTGAGAGGTGTTAGATACTATGGTAATGAGGGCAATAGGAAAATTCATTAACTTGTTAATATTTAATGATCCAATAATTGTGAAGGTAATATTAGAAAATGAAAAGCACTATACAATGAAATGCATGGTACTACTATGGCTAAGAATGTGTCTTACTTTTGATGATTCTTGAGCTGATTTAAAAAGAGGAAAATGGCTAGAATGAAGATCTCTTCTTGGGACAGAAAATAATGCAGAATAAAAGTACCATAGCTTAAAAGACACAGCAGAAAACATACAAGACTGGACATGGTATTCTTCTCATAAAGGAACACCACCTCATTTCAGTTAGATTCCTATAATTCGTCTGGTATGAAGTAAGTAGGCAACAGCAATTTTAGATCAAAATCCTCCCAGCTACTTTGAAGAAGTTGAATGACTTGTGAAATTATATTTAAATCTGGTTCTTTGAAATGACATCTGTATAGGTAAATAGATACATTTATCTATTTATTTTTTAATAAACCCCTGTTAAAGTTTCTTGAAATACTAGATTTCTATGTCAATGATTTACTTACATGGATATTGTTAATGTTTTCTTCTTAACACAATCATATTAAATTTTAATGACATGGATTGTAATATCTAACTGGTATCTGGAAGCTTGTGGATAGCCCAGAGGTTTTATACAAATTTATATGTATAAAGCTCTCACTGATATACTTTGCCAGTAGATATTGTACCTTGAGTAGTCTGCTCTGCAAATCCCTTCTCACAAAAGATTAAAAACATCCTCCTATTACATCTAGAGACTTCTTTTTGTTATTCAAAGACATGAATATATTTAGAAAAATGTATACGATTTTTAATGCCTTAAACCAGAAAGCTACCTTGATTCCCATTAAAAATTGGAATATTTAATGTTTTTTCTTCTTCTGTGGTACTTTTTTGATATTGTGGAGAAGAAGAAAAAATATTTCTGAGAACATATAAAACAAAAAACTGTGTTTGAAGTATTATAATAAAACAACCTTCTCCTTTTAATGCTAAGTCCCTTTTTAATGAAGATCCTCTGGCAGCTCTTGAATGTATAACTAGTTTATATCATGGGATGAAGCTGTCTGTTCTGATGATTGACATGAGCCCACATTACAATGTGATTCTGAAAATTAGTCCATAGAGGTCCTTTTCAGGTACTACTCAGACTGAGAGCTGCCCTCCAACTACAGTAGAGCCTTTTTAACCCCACTCATTGGTATTCTAATCTGGAAGTGCTGTCCTGCTTTTTAAATAACTCAGGCATTCAGGCTAGTACCCCCCTTGACACATTACTTAGCCAAAGGATTCAAATGAGATTCAAGAAACATGCAGTACAGCACAAAGGGATTGGAATATGCACAATTAATAATCACACAGTTAATTCATTTTTAATGCAAGGAGGTTTTCTGAAATTTCACATTCAAATTTGTAATACAAAGTAGTTGCTGTCTATTCCCATTATACTGCCAAAATACGATAATGATAAAAATTTCCTTATTTTTCTCCGTCTGTGTGTGTCTGTGTGCATGTATGTGGGTGGGTTGGTGCATGTGTGTGCTAAAAAAAAATAAACCTGAACAATGCTGAGGTTATAATGCAAACTGATAAAAGCTAAGGGTTCAAAATTAAAAATTACTGAAGTAAGCCATGAGCAGAAAAGCATAAGACCTATGGCAGAAGTCAAAGGAGGGATGATGTTTAGCTTACAGCAGCACATATAGCCGAACTATTGCCAATTTGTGTCTAAACCAAAATACAGCTTGATCAGTTTGTGTTTTCTTTGCTCATTTTGTTGGTTACTGCAGATATTTTTGGGCAGATGATTGCAACATCTCTTCTGAGTGATTATGATTTTTGTCTCAAGAGAAAATTCCCCACTGATAATGGAGGAAATAGGATTTTGGGCACAACCAGCCACACCACTTAAACATTAAAATTTATATTTGTTAAGAACTTATTTTGGATCTTATATTTTTACTGCATATCATTTTACGGGCTCCTAGTGTTCTTTCTTTACTGTATTATTTGGGCCAAATGGGTATTGAATACAGAAACCTTTTAGAGAATAATAGTAATGCTGAGCAAAGGCTGCAGCTCAGACCCTTCTAAAAAGCTATCCATAGATTACCAGCCATTGTCACAGGGATCTGCCAGATAAATACAGAGAGTGCACTTTATTGTCAGTAGGAAGCTGACCTTTACCAACAGTTACCATGTTGAAGCATGATTCCCTACTCCTTCCTTTTGTGTGGCCCCTACTGCCTTCTGCTCAAGTTATTCAAGCCTTCTGTTGGTAAATTTTACCCCATGAAGAGTGTCTGAAAAAAATATGCTTAACTTCTACTTAAACCCTATTTTAAAGACTTAAGTGGTGCATAAGCTTAATGTTCTCACTACACACAGGGATCAACTTCATTCTCTGAGACTGTTTCACCAGGGTCTGCTTGAAGAGATGTGTGTAAATGCTGCTTTTGCATGTGTCTATTTTTAAAAAGAAGGGCTTGAACTATTTCCCTCCAGCAACTAAATCTCCCTAATCATGCATGAGATACAAACCAGTTTCAAGACCATAGAAATGTCTAGAATTTCAAGAAAATTAACATTTAAAATAGCAAAGCATACTTGAATGAAATGTCACATAAACAAAGAATAGATTCTTAAATAATTAGAATGTGAAAGAGAAACTTGCTTTCCTAAGAATTTTGAATCTAAAGTAAGGCATCTGTATACAGGAAAAAGAATTGCCATTTTTGTATTCAGGCAATTTCAAATGTTCCCAGGCAAAGTGGTCCCCCTCTTGTGTAGTGTTAGTAGAAGAAATGGAGTTAGATAAAGAAAACATAAAAGGGAACTGGAAATATACTGCTTACTTATATATCGTGGGCAGCTACTACCCCAAGCAGTAACAGCCTCCCCTGGAGTAATTTCTGGGAAGGGGGAAATGAGTCTGTAGCCATAATTTCTGGATTGGATGGAATATATGTAGATGTATCTATTTTTCTAAGCTGAAAGCCAGGTGATTGTTCTGCCCTATGCTCAGGAAATGGAAGCATCGGTTCCAGCTGAATGGGAACTCCTAGACCCTGTACCACTCATGGTATTCACTTACATTGCCCCCATCTATAGGTTTTCTTCTAGCATCCCTTTTGCAGAGGAGATGGAAACTGTACTGATTGAAATGCAAACATGAATTTAAAAGACAGTTTCTAACTTTGACTGAACAATTCTGTTGCTTGACTGTAAAAAATAATTGCTCTGAATTAAACCAGTAGAGCTACTTAATTTACATTTTTAAGCACAATTTGTCTGAAATCACTTTGAGACTGAGAAATGTGGCCAGAAATTCATACTTTCTGCATGTTTGTTACCTTTTGTGTTAACAAGTATCACTCCTTTTTTTTTTTAATGGCAGCGATAATATTCATAATGGAATACAGATGAGTAGTTTTGACAGAGAGATACATCTTAATATAAAAAATAACACATATATGTAGAAGCATCACTGTTGTTAGCGTCACGTTTAGCAATAGTACCTAAGGATCACACAAGAATGGGATCTTTTTGGTCTAGACTCAGACATAATATATATTCCAAGTTAAAGTAATTACTGTTTGCATTGCTCACTAGCATTCCATTGTTAATATGCTTTTGGGGTTGGAGGGGAGGAAAATAACTTATTTGATTAGGAAGGCTCTTGCTAAAGAGAAAAGCAGGAGAGTAGAGGATCTTAAAAAATCATGAGGTAAATAATGTGCTCTTAGGAAAGGTGGCAGCAAGCAAAGTGGAAGGAAGGAAAATTTTAGCAGTTAGCAGTCAAGGTCATAATGGAGTAGAGAAGCCAAGAATCCTTAAATAAGTAAATAAAATTAAGTATTACAAAGGTGTTCTCACTATGGAGGCAGAGTGACCTGACAAGTATGCCCAACAACCAGCTAGGGCTGGACTGGGAGGCCTGGGGGCTGTATTGAGGTGAACCACCTTCTCATGGTGCCTCAGGACCATTCTCATGTCTGCTGTCATTGCCTACCGTGGCTGTTTACTCTGTATGTGCAGTGCTGAAATCAAGTCCATGATTTGTAGGGATTAAACTGCCATGCCTCTTGGTGTCACTTCTGAGAGGACTGAAGAACACTGTAACTTAGCTTAACTAGAAGAGGAATACCTGGTTTCTGACTTTTACCTAAAACACCCTTTACCTGGTCTTAGAATTTTTTTACTGTATTGATGCAATCTTGGGTATGTATAAATGCGGAGAAAGGTTCTAAAGAAAGTGGTGAGGGTCTTTTTCCCTGTTGTTTTTTTGTTGTTTTTTTTCTTCTTTTTTTCTTTTTTTCGCATTTGGAGTAACCTGAGAAAACCCATAAACCTTGGCATAGCAGGGTAACACACAGGCATACTTGTATGATTACACTGTAAACTGTCTTCATGAATTTAAGTTATAATTGTATTATAAATGTAACAGCTTTTCTGGTGTAAAAAATGAAGAAGGCAGATCAGGAGACCATATGGTGTATAATGGAAATGAAATAGTTTTTATTTTGCTGATGTGCAGGGTAGAAGTAAAGGATTTGTTTTGGTTAAAACAGTATAACTAAGGATGGAGTGGAAAGGCCAAGGACATCTACCTGTTTTCTACATTGTTAATTCCTTCAGTTGCTGTTGAGTACCACTGTCTGTGTGAAGCAGTTATTTCCTTAGTATGCAGAAATTGCAGTAGTAGGATATTTCAGACCTTGGCATGGCACTAGCTCCTCTTTTTCTTTTGAACTGATGAAGAATGATACAGCAATATCTTAACTGTTGCCCCTCTGTTAGAAACTTAAGTTCAGCCTGTAGAAAATACAGCCCAGCCCCTGTGTTAGCACCTGGGTGCCAGTTTTTCCCTGGCCCTTTACCAAGGTTGGGCTAAAGAACCCATGAGTCTGGTGCCTCTGCTCCGTGTCGTCCTCCTTATGTCATTTTCCACGGGCTACAAGGCACTTACTTGCTGGTGCTTATTTGGCAATGAGGTCTTGAGCACATTTTGCCTGACAAGCATATGTATGATCAAAAAGGTCCCCCTCCTCCACTCATTTATGTTCACACTATAAATCTGCTTTCTGGCCTTAGAGCTGATGTCATCAGGAGTAAATCCAGACCATCACTTCCAGACAGTTATATTGAGAGTGTAACCCCATGTGTGTATTAGCCTCTTTCTTTTGTGAAGCAAGGTTTAAACGCTACATCAACAGATTTAAATGGACAGTTATTGAAATCAGCAAGATAGTCTTAAGTGAGACATTCATAAATTTTCTGGAGAATATTTTTCAAGTGTGAGGTGTTTTTTTGAGACCTAGGTTACTGTAGCAGGAAATATTTTGGTACATAAACTAGTGTAACTACTCTTCAGTCTTGACTGCTGCTGTGCTGTTTTGTTTTAAACAGTGAAATGGCTATGTGTCCAGGGTAGGCTGGGTTGCTTTTCAGTAGGTACAAAAAATTAAGAAGACATTCACATTTTATACTTTCCATTAAATTTATTGTGTATCTTGGCAAAGAGGATTTGGCTGGTCAATATGCTGTGCCCCATTAAAAAATGTTGTTGTCATTCAGCAGTACAGTTTAGAATTCCATGGTCTCTCCATTCAGTGAAGCAGACTGAGAGCAGTTCCAAGTGCATCTGTCTTCTGATGGGGAAGTTGTGTGTATGTGTGGCTTTAATCCCTGAGTGTTCACATCCCTCTTGCACTTCTGTGCCTTTGGTTAAGTAGAGACAGTAACTATAAGTCCCTCAGTGACTAAAATGCCAAACCACACACGACACCCTCTTTGCACTCCCTATTAAAATTTTACAGGTCAAAAATCCAAAACCCACTTAATAAAAATTGTTCTTCATTGTAAGTGACAAGAGAGAACAGGTCAATCTATGGAATAATGGTGCAGTAATTAGAACCTTTGTAGTTGATAAAGTGTGACTGTTAATCAATGTTTGGCTAATTAATCAATATTTTAATCATTAGACCTTTTAAATTTGTTTTAATGAGCATTTCCTCTAATTCCCTTGATCCTGTTGCTTCCAACGCTTCTATTATCTCTATTAAACAGCAAAGTAACTGCACATACACCAAGGATATGCTGTGGTTTTTCAGATTTTGTAGTTTACTGCTAAGGTACCTGAGCATTTCTGAATGTAAGCAAATTTATATTCTTAAATTAAAAAAAAAAAAAAAATTGTCATATCCCCTGTCCATGTCAGCATAAGAACAGAGTGAGGAGCTTGAGAAAATGGGCATGCACAATTTAATGGTGCACTTCCTTAATAAATTTTAATACCCTACTGTTTTTTTCTTAAGAAAAAAATGCAGATGGGACATATACTGTTGAATGTCAGTCACTCATTCCCTGAAAATCCCTCTCTTCCTTTTAAAAACCTTACCTAGGATTGTCAAGCAATTTATAGTTTGCAGAGTGTGACTGCTCCACTGTTGTTCTTTCCAAGAATTTCTCTACCCTTTTGTCATTTGATGACTGCAATTCCCTGATTTTTCATACACGATACATGTGATACACAGCAGTTATTGCAATGGCCATCTGAATGTGGTATCTGTCATTTTAACTTTGAATCTTCCTGTAATTTGTGGAATGTTTGTATCCCCCTCACAGAAAAAAATCAGAGCATTTTTATGCCTTCTTGGCAGGATAGCAGCTCAGGCTGATCCTCTGCTTTAGCTTAATCCAGAGGTTCTCTAAATCTTTCCTTGCAAGAAGAGGACGATTCATAAGCTCTACAAAAATTAAAATCTCCAACTAATTCTAAATGCTCTGGTTCTTTAGTTGTTTTGTCTTCTACAGACCCACAACCACAAAAAAATTGTCAACTAATTTGATTATTTTTTTTTTTTAAATTAATTAATGTTAGTAATGTTTACTGACTGTATATTACTAGTTAGCAATGATTACTAAGTGTCAAAGTAATTAATTATATCCTCTCTCACTTGGGTCTTAGATTATCACTTGTGATTTCTGGTTGAATTACGGAAATGAATACTTACATTTTTGGATCGATTTTCTACTGACTTTACTGCAGCAAACTGCTGGCTATGTTCAAAGTGTAATTCTGGAATACTTAAGTGAATTCTTGCCATGTAGATAAAATAAAAGCTGTTTCTCATAACAGTGACATGATTTATAAAGAAACATCAGAAAGGCAATTTGTGTAATACCTTCCAATGTAGCCAAAACATCTGAATGCTCTGTTATCAGCCTCTGAGGCTGTATTGAGTGGGAAAACACCTAGGGTTTAACTTCAGTATTATTTTTTAAGGACTGATAATCTGGCCTACTCCTGCCACCACTAGGAGTGGAGGGCTTGATTCTTAGCAGACCATCTCAGCTGTGCTGAACTTGGTGACAAGCTCCTGTTGACTGTGTTGGGGCAGAGATCTTGATTCTTGTAGGTTGATATGGTCACTATGTAGCAAACAGATGTATTCAGGCCGCTCAGTCAGATGCAGGATGTAAAGAAAACATTTGAATGAGTAATCCCACCAAAGCTGGTATAATAGCACCTGAAGGTGCCTGCAAATTTTATGTCACATCAGAGTTAAAGGATCTAGTTAATGAGGGAGACTTGTTCAAAAGAGATATACATTGGTTTCTTGCAGTTGCTTCTGGGTTTGGTGAAGAAAGTTGTTTTTCTCCTGATGGGAGGTGAAAAGATAATAGTGGGCAGGCAACCTATTGTTCAAAGTCTGCTTGTACAGGACATACAGAAAATAAACTTGCTTTGGGATATTTTATATGGACATGTCAGTTTTCTCTGTTTTCTGACCTGAGCAATGTAATTGTAACTCATCATATAACTTTTTCTCAGAATTAATCTTGCTCATTAAATTTTTATGTCAGTAAACTCCCCCCTCCTGTCTCATTTACTACATCAGTGAAAATGTGAATTATGGATAAGAGCCAGTTTCCAAGGGAAAGCACATGTTGGACAAAATTATTAAGAGGACTGAAATAAAACTAAAATAATTTCTTGCCAAAAAGGATATTTTTATTAAAAAATACAATTCTTTTGTATTACATTCACATAAGCTGTTAAGAAACCATTAGTAAATTTTATTTTTATGAGACTATTTCACTCAGGTTTTTTTTTTAATTCATTATATTTTATTAGATCAGCAGCAATGAACCAAAAACTAGTATCATTTATTTTTATTACTACTTCATTCATGATGATTTACAGAGCCAGATTGAAGCAGTGACTGTAATTACTCTGTTATTGTCAACTATATATTTTTTCTTAAATCAGACATTATAACCACGTATCACCATCCATAAATATCAATGCTCCTAATTTTAAGGACCTACTTAACAATATTTCCAGTTTTCACTGAAGATGTTTCATGTTGGTACACATGAGATACCATTCACTTGACTATGTATCATCCTGATTTACTGACTGAATAGTGTTTTTTGACTGTCTGGAACGACTTCACTTTCCATATTTCTTATCCACAATCATCTATATCCTAAAGAAATAAATCCCATATAAGATACTATTTTTTTCCTTTGCTTCATTTTTTATTACTATTTCTCACAGTGTAATGAGAATATATGTGAAAAAATGACAAGAGGAAATGTGTAAAAAAATAATGCAGTAAAATACTGAATTTTAGAAAGCAATTGCTTGCCAAAGATGTCTGAAAGAAGCAAGGTGGCAAAATTAAACCAAACAATAAATGTAATGAAGTAACCAGTTAATTAAAAAATGCAACTTTTAGTAGCAATTCTCTTATAGTAATAATATTGAATTATGACTGTATCTTATTGCCTGTTGCAGACTCCAGTTTTACTCCAGTTCCCTATACATCCTTGAATCCCAAGACCTTAAACAGAGCATAATAATATATAGGGCTCAAATCAGAGCACTGTTGAGCCAGGGCTGCCCTATAAGGAATTTGCCTTACAGTTGAATACCCTCAAGGCCTAAAACTCACTTGAGAGTGACCTGAAACTTTTTAAAATTTTCTTGGGCTACCCTAAGACACAGAAATTCCCTCTTGGCAATGTGAAGAGTGGAGGTGGAAAAAAAACCCAAAGCAAAACAAAAAAAACATGGAAAAACTAAAGCCAAGCATGCTTCTCAGTGACGCCTCTTGCCCATCTTCCTTGATCCTCCAGGTGAGAGGCTGTGTCCTAGACTCTGCTCTTGGATGATATCTTCCGATGCAACTACTTTTCCAAAGATATTTTTTAAGGGATAATTCAGAAATCTATCTACAGTTTTTGTCTGTACATTTAATGTTTGTTATACATATAATTATTTTATTTCAAAATTGCCTCATTTTCCATGGAAGTGGAGGAGAAAGTAAAGCTCCTCAATTATGCTGCTTTACTGAACCATAGAAACGAGCAACTTTAAATAAGTCTTGGAGCAATGTTTCTCATAGCATACAATGTGTTTGTAGATTCCTTTCCAAAACTAAAACTAACATTTTTTCCTGCTTTCCCATAACTGCTCCAGTTTTGGTTTGTTTTGTTTTTAAATTATTTTGCTTCCATTACTGCCTCGGGAAGTATCTGGTCAAAGGTGACTAGTCTAGGCTTTAAAATAGCATTGTCCTTTTAGAAAAGTTTTGACTCTCTTAATCTTATGTTTAAGTTGATGACAGCTTCCTTTCCTACTTATCCATCCTTCCTTCTTATCCCTGTCCCACTTTCCATGCTCTCATTTTTCAGGATAGGAATAGCATTAAAAGGCTGCAGAGAACTGTTTGAATGTCCTTAAGACTTTTTTTTTTTTTTTTTTTGCCGAAAATCAAAGGGAAAAAGGACATTATGATAAGGCAGTTGGATGTTCAATGTGTCCACAATGTCCAGCAATGAAAAAACCACTTCCAGTGACACATGGGCACTTTTTTCTCCTTTCTGGTTTGCAGCATCAAGGACAGTAAAGAGAAAAAGATGCTCTTTTTAACTTTGCTTAGTACATCAGTATTCTGCTGAGCACTGAGGTAGTAGACTCATGGTCTATGTTTATTTCTGTGCTGGGATTCTTGTTCATAGCAATGCTGGCACCTGAAATCCAAGACCCAATTTTGCAGCGTGATGAGTTCAGTCAGCTGAGAGTGCTCTGTGCTGCTCAAGAGACACTGAATATCTTGCAGGATGGGATCCTCAGAAAGATTTGAGTGTGCTATTGTGAGCATTTGCCTTTCCTCTACAGAGCCCTTAAGAGCAATTCTAAAGACAGATAACAGAATTCTTCAAAGTTCAAATGTAAATCTCTTCAGATTATGTTCTCTAGAGAAGAGTAAACAAATAAACATAGTAAGAACTACAGTAATAACATCACACTTATATAGAGCTTTTCTTGAGTTTTACAGAGCTTTTTATCTCAGGATCTCAAAGGGCTTTAGAGATGGTACTTATCTAACCTGCCTTACACCTTTGTAAAGGTAGCACTTAGGTATCATCCTCATTTTTTAATAAAAAACTAGAAATGGAAGTACAAGAGATGTTAGAAATGTTTTTCTCATATAGTCTGCAGGAAATAGGAGCCGGGTCTCCTAATTTTATGTACTCACGTAAGATTACTTTATATAAATTATATTTGAAAGGCCTTTTAAATACCATATCATCTGTAGTTAATACAAATATTGTAATTTTGTATTTGTGTTTTCTTTGGCACCATGTTTTTCTGTTTTACAAACATTGAAAACTTGTTTCTAATAATTACTGTTAAAGGTTAAAATTTTTCTTTTTTTCCACTGAAAATCAGCTGATTTAGAACAGGCAGTCTTAAAGATTATTGTTATTCTAATTCACCTTTAATCATATCACAGTCTAATGAATTATTAATTAATTGTATCATATTCATTGTACTGTCTGGAGAATGGCTATATAATATCTGATCTTATTCCTTTAAATTTTGACAAAGAGAAAAATAGTTTATTATCACTTTATGTACTGAAACAAAATGTTATGAATAGTTCTGTTTTATAAAATGCAAATACTTTTTCACATTTTACAGTAATGGAAATTGTAATTTACATACATTATTTATTTCAAGGCCTTTTCATCTTAGAGTAACTTGTCCAGATCATATTTCACTGAAGCCTGCTGAAGAAATGCAGAGTTCAAATCAGAACTGGTATGTCGGCATCTTTCACATATTTTTTTTTTTAAATCCCATGCCAGTGGCAGTTGCCATTTTCTGAAACATAGGAGATACTATTCTATAAAGTGCAAAACTTTTCCCAAGAAAACATTTGAATTCTCATTTATGTTATTTTGCACTTTGGATGGTGCTTCAGGAAGTGAAGAATATATTCTTTTGTTCTAATATCAACTTGATATAAGCTCTATTAAACAAAGCCCTTTCAGTGGATGCAATAATCAGTCATTTCGATTGCTACTAATTAGATTCTAAGTTACAGAATGCAAGTAATATGTTTTTGTAAGAAATACTGTTATTGCTGTTGTATGTTGGAAAATATGTTTAAGACTTCTTGAAGAAGTATAAAAGTGAGTTTATGTGAAAGTTATTCACATCTCTTATATAATAAAAGAGAAAAAAACTCCAGCCCAAAACAGGTTTAAATTGCATCTCACATAAAAGTCATCAGAAAAGGAAGTTTAAAGATCTAGATATTAAGATGAAAGCACTGAAACATATTTGAGATTTTAAAAACATGTTCCCTTTGAAAAGTATCATCTTTAAACAGAACTGAAAAAAAACACCAAACCAAAACACCAAAAACCTAACAACTCAATTTGGGTACAAAAAGGAAATGTCTTGAACATTTATAAATAACTTGTTATACTTGTTTGTAAAGTGTGCATATCTGTACACAGGCAATAAATCAAATTCATAATAGCTCATTAATAACTCACTTTCAGTACATTAACAGTTATTTACAGTCTAGGGCTCACAGAAGTTAGGCTGATGTTACCATCAAAGAAGTAGCTCAGATATATCAACCCAACCTGGGTTCAGTTTCAAACAGACTAGTCCAGGACCTCTTGTTAGGTCTGGGAACTCAGAACTTCTGCTGGGTTACAAAGCCTACACCTTCATCCAGCTTCACAGGTAGCTTCTGTGCCTTGTTTACTGAACAAGCAAACTGTAGTCTAGCCAAAGTGTTTCTTTAGGGAGTGTGCAGACATACCTTGATTCATAGTAAGAGTTAAACTGTGGCAATAGAAGCCATATGGGATTTTTAACTTTGAAATCTGATGGATCATTTCTCACGTGGTCATGCAGACTTTAGCACTAAAGAAAAGAACAATCTCTTTTATACAATTATTTCTAAATACCAGTTTGTAAAAACATGCACAGACTGGTTAACCATACTTTTTCTGACATTAAATTTTGAAATCTTAACATTTTCCTTTTGTAAATTTTTGTATTTTCTTTCAATCACATGACAGTTTGTCATGAGGTAGTAGCCACTGCTGAGCACTCCCAACATGTTGAGGCAAATAGTGATACTTTGACAGGGAAATACTTTGACAGGGATACTTTGACTTTTTCTCAAAGTCTCTTCCAGGTGCTGAAGTGAGACTAAATAAAACGTAACTTGTAGACTGTGCCATTCAATTACCTAGCATTTGAAAATTCAAGTCTCAAGCTAAGGGACTTGATAGACATGAAGTTTGGCCTTACAGAAGTGTGAACTCTCAAGAGCTGTTCATCAATGTTAGGTTTTTTTAAGAAACTACGATACTTACTGAAAGACAAAGTATTGTTATGAATCAACAATTAACTACAATATTTTAATTCTAGAAAAAAGGGTAAGAGGTGTCTCAAGTTTCTGTATTAAATTTAGTAATATTTTTTAATGAGCTTGAAAAATAAGCAGATGGAGTAAGTAAAACCAAGGCAAATACAGTAACTGCTGAAGTAATTTTTTTGTTTTATGATGCAAACACTGTTGGTCAGTTACTTCCAGAAACATGATTGTGGGGAATTTCACTAGAGAGAAAAAGAAAAATCAGAACAATACACATTGATGTATCAGGTGGACTATATAGCTCATAAAGAAAATAAATATTCTAACAGAGAAAGGAACTATTCATACACAGTCTAGTTAGCGGTATCAATGCAGGAATTAGCATATGATCAGAGGGGACTGCTCAGTTAGAAGGCATGTGGAATGGAATGTGGAATAACACCAAAAAAAGTTAGAAATCCATGCTAAAAAAAGTACTGTCTGTTTCTCTTGTATTACTATATTTAGATTTGATCATTTGAATCTTGATATCAATAGTGAAAAGAAGACATGGTCCTTAAAATTACACAATTTAAAGTTTAGTTGATATATACTTACATAGGGAAAGAGAGAAAAACTTTTTTTTGACTAAGCAAAGAAGATAAATAAGAAAACATGGAAAAAGTATATACAACAAACCTTCACTTTCAAGTACATCTCTGTTCAGATCATCCTTTGTGATCTATGATATTATCAGGAGCATCTTCTCTCTTAATAGGAAGGGAATATGCAATTAAAATGAATAATGGAAAATTGTAAAGAGGAGGAAATGTTTATTGAAAGAAACAGTAGAAGTCATTGCCAAGAAAGGAATATTTATTTACATGTGCAACAGGTCACAGAAATTTGTAATAGAAAGGAAGACAATAGGAACAAAAACTTCAGGATATAAAATGTAGAATTTACAGGTTGTTTTTTTGGACAGATTTTTCTCTAGAAGTCAGATTTGTGTATTTCATATCTCCTTCAGCTTTTACAGGAGGTGGCATAGTGGATGAATATGTACTGTGGATGTTCTTCAGCAGAAAGGTGTTGTGCACCTCTGTGGACAGCTGGTTTTCTTTATTACGGACTGTTACAGAAAGTTTTCTGTATTATGGAGTGTCGGGTGTTTTATCCCTTGTACTTGCCATTCTGCCAGTACTTCGGACTTAAAATGAAGTAACAGACAGGACCCCTCATTTTCCTCAATTCATTGGCTATAAAAGTGCTACAGAATTGCTTTGTTGTTGTGAAATCTATCACAGCCTCGCAAAGAAAAGAAAAACGAGAAAATATTACCCTGACAACTCAGTCCAAAAAAATCATTTTAAAGCAGAAACAGTAGTTGATGTGCATTTATGCCAGTGCTTGATGTCATCAGTATAAGTGCTTTCCTTCTAGATAACTGCATCTCCACTATACAACTAAATCACTATTTTGCTCATAGGACAGAAAAGAAAAGATTAACAGCCTGAACTGTGCAGTGTGTCAAGCTGCCTTTGGTATAGGAACAGTGTTTTACCCTCTGGTTTATCCATTGCTTGGATGGGGCTTCAGGCATGAGTATCATGTGTTTGGATTGCAATATAGTTCAGAATGTGATGCACAGAGTGGAAGAAAGGAAAAAGAGGGGACAAAAATGGGAAAAATGGGGCAATTTAAAAATGAAAAGGACAAAGCATGTATTAGGCTGTGGTATTCACAAGTAGACTAGTTGTAGCAGTTTGGCATCACCCTATAATAACCTTCTTCAAGAGTGAGGTTATTCTCGAATTGTCATAACCTTCTGGTAGGGTGCAAAGCTCCCTCAGGCCATGGGACCTGTCCTGGGAGAGGGAAAACTGGCTCAGGTGTTGGGTTGCTTTCAGACTTTTGTATCAGAATAATCTACAACACATACTGCAAATCATCAGTACTGTAGGATAATGCAAGAAGTTTACCCCAAATCCCCTTTTTCCAATAAGTCCTCTACCTGATTTTGTGTATGTTGCCAATGAGGATGATTGCAGGATTTATTTTAAAGTTGTGTTTACATTTTGAGAGTGCAGGTTCTCTGAGGTCAGTTTGCATATGGAATTGGGGCAATTGACAAATTCACTTATTTGACTTTTTTTTTCTCAGAAACTCCTTTTAATTACATGGTGGTCTAGTGGTTAGGGTTCGGTGCTCTCTGCCATGGCCTGGGTTCTATTCCCGGTCAGGGAAGATTCTTTGTGACTTGGTCTAGGTGATCCTGCTCTGGCAGGGGGGTTGGACTAGATGATCTTCTATGTCCCTTCCAACCCCTAATATCTGTGAATCTGTGACTGACTACTGATTCTTTGAACCTCAAAAAAGCTGCAGAGCTATCCTGTGTATCCTGTTTTCTCATCTGATGAATCTCTTATCATAAAAGATTTGGTAAAAGGAAAAGATTATTTTTATTTCTAAAGGTACTTGGAGTTGTTTGGTTAGTATGAGGATGAGAAATATTCTCTCAAGTATGTCTGTCCTATTTGGATATACATATTCAAGAAATGGGTACTGGACCAGATTCTCAGCATGAAGTCAAAAGAGCTCTGTTAATGTAGACTAGGTAAGGATTTGGCACAGATGAATATATGAGTACACAAGTGCCACAGCTCGCTGGGTGTTATTACAAAAAGTCTGTCTCTTGCTGGCACTGACTTTCAAAAACAAGCTGTGCTTAGCACCTCTGAGTTTTTAAAGATCACACAGCAACCTACATGTTATCAAAGCTTCAGGAACAAATAAATAAGCAGCTTATCTCTCAAGGTCTTTCCCCCTGATTTTATTATAAGTGACAATAGGACCGAAGTTGTAAAGCAGTGTAAGATCTTCAACCCAAATATGTGCTGTGTATTTTTTCACATTGTCTGAACCTGCTGTTGGATGATTTTCCTCAACAAATTGTAATATTAGGCGTTTTTTAGATCTGTCAGAGCTTTGAAATTAATTCTCACTTTTGTTCTACAAAAGGCATGCAACATTTTTCACACATCTGCTTGAGGAGAAATGAACCTCCATTGGCACACACACATTTTAAAAAAGAAATGTCAGTTTTATGGATCTAGCTATCTTTGTACTGTAGTCTCCACAGAGCTAGCTGTGTCTACACAGAGAAAATTCTGGGAAGCTCCGCTGTATTTTAACCTTTGAAGCAGATACCCTGAATGAGTGAAAACCAAGTAATTTCACTCATCCCTTGAGAACATAATGGAAACCTTATGGCAGAGATTTGCCCACTGTCTGAAGTAGGTGTGTAAAATCCCACACAGCAAAGATGACAACAAAATAAGATTTCTTAACTGCTTTTCTACTGTCGCTCTCCATCAGCTATGAAACAATAACATTAATGTTCTTGCTCTAATTCTCCCAGTCTGGTAAAATCCATCTGTAAAACTGATGGGGATGACTGAGCAGAAACAACAGGCAGCCAGGGCTTTTCAGCAGGAGGGAATCATTAAAAGTATGAATCACATAAAGTAATATAAACAAAAAAGCTACCTTGTCCCTGGGCTTAATTCAGCCTCCACTACCTAGTGCCAGTGTCCTCTCTTTCAGCAGCTAGCCCTTTGAGAAATCCTTCTCATAGTGAGTGGTGGAGTAGGTTGTGCTTTTGCCTCCTGCCATGTGATGCCAGACACATTAAATGCAAAGTCATCAAAGGCACATGTCTGGAATGGATTGTGTTGGAAAAAATGTTTATAAAAGTAACTTTTTACATGTTTAATTTTTTGCGTTCTGTGTCCAAATGCAAGAGGGGAAATTGTATTTAGGCTGTTAGTGATGTGTTTGTCCACAGTAAAGTGTGAGCCAATATGCCTTCTCATTTCTTTCTTTTTGTTTCCTGCTGACCTATGTCATCTCTTGCCCTTCTGTAACACAAGCACGTTTGGTGGCTTTACCCGGTGGCAGGGGCTGCTCCTGCTTTAGCAGCATCCATTGGACAGCTTTAGCAGGAGGTTTCCCAAAAGCCCCCACCATCAGGCTGATCTCTACTTCTTAGCTCAGCACATAAACGGTCTGTAGCCACACACTGACTATCTGCCACATATTTCCTCCTACCATGTCATTACTCATTAGTGTCTGGAATTGCTGCCACAGCCTTCTTCAAATGAATGCAAGAGCCCTAGGTGAGTTAAAATAAATAAAGCCTCTTGCTGGCCTCCTAATACACTATTGCCTTCTGCCTGAGGAGGGAAGGAATCCATCATTACCTTGGGCAGATAAGAGGGGTTACAGTTACTCACCTGAAGTTACTGTCCTATCCCTGGTCTGAGGCAAATCTTACATATATTCACCAGCCGGTAGATTCCCATAGTTACTATTCCACAGGCTAGAAGAACATGAGGAGAATGAAAGGCTTCTCAACCTGTATACATTCCTCTTCAGCAAATCTACTCACATATGAATTGAAATACATTATCACAGAGTAGTGCATAAACATTTGAAGTATAGTAGCCTAATAATAACAATGTATTATTAGTCTTATCACTAAGCATTATCTTTATTCTATCTCAGCCTCATCATTCATAAATGAAAACCACATCAACTCTGCTAGTTATGGCTCCCTGACCAAAACTACCAGGTAATATGTCCCTTCTCCTATCACTCTCCACCTGATCAACATGAAATATTATGGTTTTGGGTGGTTTTTTTTTGTTGTTGTTTGTTTTGTTTTGTTTTAATGTGAAAATGTGCTTTATGATACCACAGAGTCTTCAGCTTCTTTCAAAATACAAATTTAAGAAAAAGTAGCAAAACATCAGACTTCAAGATGACCTCTGTGTGACCTTGAGGGCTGATACTAGGGCTGATAAGAGTGTTTTTGTTAGTGACCTGCATCATGTGGTAAAACTAAGTCCCAAAAAATTTGCGGAGGACACTCAGTGATGGGAAGGGGTTGATATCCCATACAGTAGAGCTTCAGTTGAGTTAAACTGAGGAACTGGGAGACTGGGCTGACATAATCCTCAAAACCTTTAACAGTTCTTCACTTGAGAAATAACCAGTCAGTTCAGACTGGAAGATGACTGAATGTGTAACAGTCCTATGAGTATGATAGATATCAACAGTGTGTGCTCATTGTGAATAATGGAGCTGCACCCTTGACTAAATTTGGAAAAACATGAGGTTGGATGGAGGTTATTATCCCCCTTTACCTGCCACAGGTTTGGAATCACCTTGAATACTGTATCAGATTTTGGGCAGCCCTTGTGTGAGAAGGATATTGAGCAAGTAGAGATGATCCAGCAGAGGACCCACAAGGGCCTGTTGTGCTTGACCTGAGAGGTTGAGGGGACTGGGTTTGTTAGGCTGTCAATGAAGGGAAGCAGCAGCATCCTACAGGTAAGGAGAGATGAGAAAGCAGAGCCAATTCTTCTCTGTAACGCCAGATGGTTAAAGAAGGGACACTTGGTTGGAATGTTTTCCCTTGGAGGGTATGAAAGTACTGGTGCTAGTTATCCAGAGAGGCTGGGGAATTTCCATTCATGGAGATTTTATAAACTTGTCTTGTTCTGGCATTGCTGGTGTGTCTGTTTGAGACAGGAGAGTGGATGAGATGATCATCTGGAGGTCCTTCACTGTGACTCTGTGGTTGCATTTTTAGCTCACAGCCATTTAATCTGTTTGAGAGTATATCTCATATATATTCTGTGAGTGTTTTGTGAAGTTGTGGGCTCTGCTTCATACATTCAGAAGTCCTCACATAGACTAGCAAACCTAAGCACTCCTGTCATCACAAAGCTCAAAGAGAAAATCATTTGTAAACTTACAGCATTGGCTGAAAAAGTCCAGTCTGTGGAGAAAACATGAAGTTGACTTGTGGATACTAGATATTTTGTTTCTATCTCTTGACTGCTGTAGCCAACATTCGTGTCAGCATCATCATAGTTGTTTCCCTTGGGAAGCGTGCTGCCTGACTGTCATTCTTTGTGACGAAAAGATTTCTCCTTGTTAACAGTTGACTGTTTGAATGTGTAGCTAAAATGTTGAAAGAATTCAACATGAATGCCAGAAAGTTGTTTGAAATCTTAGGGAATTTATCTCTTGACCAAATTAAAGCTCCTATTTGAAATATTAAAAATTACAGTCAAAAAATGGCTCTGTTTTTTTCTACAGCGGTATTTCAAACACTGGAAATTTTAGCATTTCCAGCTGCAGATCTTCAGCTTTTGCAAGTTCTCTGAGTACAGTTTTAAAGCTGTTTGAATTTTTCTTTTGCTATGCCAACTGTTGAAAAGCAGCCTGGTCTTGTAAACATGCCAGTAAAAGAGTGCTATAGTGATAGTCTCATGGGATCTCATAGTAAAAGGGATGGAAACCCCATCCTTGAGATTCAGCAATAAGCAGACATGCAACCACATGGTATATTATATCTTTGACTGCTTCCAGTGGTTTTACAAGTATCCTTAGCTTTTGATGTGGGGATATTAAAACCACCTAGTACAGGTGTGGCAATACCTCACTTTCCTGGAAGGTAATAAATATCATGTTAATCAGTGGTCGGTCTCTTTGTGATATGGCAGAGCCACACTGTTATGACAAATGGCTTTAAACAAGTTCAGCGCTATAATTATGGAAAAGGTTACATTGTTCTACAATTATCCTTTTAATCAATCTTGCACGATAATCATCCTGCCGAAAAATCTGTTTCTCAATACCAATTTCATTATCTAGGTGATTCTCATCACTAATCATTAGAGTATGATTCACTATATTCTTAACAACTCCTGTTTTAACTTTAAATGGGTGATTAGACTCAATATACAGGATATTACCTGCACTATCGTCTTTCTAATACATTCTCCTTCCCAACTGTCAGGGCCTCTCTCCACTAATAAATGTAAAAAAGCGTTTCTTATTAACATCCTTTTTCATAGTAAATCATATTCAAATGAACATTACTAATGAAAGAGAAAAAAGGAAAAGAGATCTTTTCCCTGATGCTCCATCTTTCCAAACATTGCATGGGAAGTCACAGGGCAAAACTGGGAACCTCCAGACTGTCTTGGAAGGTTGGCATATCTGAAATAAAAATTATGAAGGCAGTAGTTACTCCTGACTTTTGAACTTGCACAGGTTGCTTAGACATTCCACCGTAGAAACAAGAAAGATTTTGCACAGATGTAGGTCATGTTTTCATCTGTTGTGAGAGTTGGAAAAACGTTGAGTTGTCCTAAGTCCCCATCTGGGAGTTGAGGCTTCTGAGGACTCTTCCTGCATGTCATACTTGTACCAATGATTCAGTGTCTGGCTTAATTTTGGACATCTGTAAAATATCTACAGTATTTGGCTACCTCTTGACTTATGAGAGATTCAGTATCTTTATTAAACAAGAATAAGGAAGTTTTATTTCATTTTTTTTTTAAAGATCACGTTTTACTTTTTTTTTTTTAATAGAATACTGAGGCCTCTGTCGTTACACCATGCCAAAGAAAGACTTCCTAGGCTAGGCTTTTGCTTCAATTTCCAGTAGACCTCACCTAGTAATCTAGAAAGAGATCACAACTTTCTATTTAATTAAAACCAGTTATTGATTAGCTGGGAAGATGGAGATATTTCCATTGTAAAAGATATCACATTTAAAGTAACACATAGACATCTGTAAAAATTTATGTGGAATGCTCTTTGATATTTTGGTATTTTCAAGGGCTTCAAGTACTTCCCTTGTGAAAAGTAACAAGAATCAGAGTGTTTAATTATATTGCTTAGCTGTGAAGTGTTAATTTCCTGGTAAACTCCCTATTTCTAATGGTTTTATAGAAATAGAAGTTCAGTCCTATCTGGAGCCTGTTTAACTCTGACTGTGACAAGGTCCTGGTTGTGAGGGTAAACTGACTTTGGAGATGATTGCTTCTTGACGCTTTGCCTGACACCTTTGTGTGCAGATTTATGTACTATATGTTTTTATTGAGCATTTAACCCTGAATCTTTATATGAGCCTGCCATAAAGCACATGCCTATCATCCAGGAAACGCTTGGCAACATTTTCCTAGACAGGAGTTATTTTAACATCAAGAAAAATTAATTGTACCAAATTTCTAATATCCTAGGAGATAATTTCTGCCAGCTGTAAAAAGAGGTTTAATGAATATGAACTTGTAATTTTCTTATTTACTTTTTTTTTTTTTTTTTTTTTGCTACCACCATGGTGATCTATGAAATGGAAATAAGGCAAGTAAGTTTTATGAATGTTGATTGGCAGAAGTTTTGCTAATATGCTTAGTAAATGTGATCATAAACAATGAGTGTATGCTTTCATTTAAAGCTGGATGCTCCCAGTTGCTACTAATACAGACAAAGGTTTGCAGAGAAGGGAAAAAAAAACACTCTGCCACAATGACTTATACAAGCTTAAGCAGCAGACTTCCTAAACCAAGACTTATCACTTCAGGGTTATTTCCATGTGACCTGTGGAGGATGCCCATGAATAGCAGGAGAAGACATGCAGTTTTCTCTGCTGTAGGGCTGAGCCTCTCAGTGCAAGACTAGAAGGCAGTCCTGGGTGTTGTGAAGTAATCATTAAGTTACACGCTTGTCATTTCTTGTACATTCACTCAGAACTAATGCACATCACTTTTTCCAATTATAATCATTCCACCATTTAACAAGCACAAAAGACCTTAGATTCCAATTTGCCACTGATGCTTCACTCTCACTTGCTTATTTCTTGGCATTTAGGTCAGGCTAGGTTGTGCACAGCTCCATAATGGGGTATATTCACCCTTCGTACAGCAAACGTACAAATGATGAAGGCTAGAACAGCTGGTCTCACAATGTGAGTGCAGATCATTTCCACTGGTATGGTAATTTCTCTACTCCTATTTTTCCTTTCAGTTATTGTAAATACGGTTGGGTTTTTTTGTTTGTTTGTTTGTTTGTCTGTTTGCTTATTGCCAAAGCTAAACAGAAAGCAGATGATGACAGAGCAGATACAGTCCTTGCCACACTTCCTTATTGGCTAAAATAGTTTCCCTAGCAAGCACGCCATATTTCATTTAGCTTTTCAATTCTTTCCACAGCTAAAAAGAAATACACCCCACCCATCCAAAAAAACCCAAGAAACTAAAAAAAAAAAACCAACTCAAAACACAAAAATCCACCAAATTAAAGCTGCTGAAATCCCTAGTCTTTAATCTTAATCAGCCTCTCGCTAATGATAAGTAACTGGAATGTGGAATCACACAACTCTTTTCACAGTCAGAATAAGCTGGCCCAGCCTTTGCCCATGGTGTCAGTGATGGTATCAGAATGGTTGTAATTGTTCAATGCAATTGGGATCCCCCTCTGATGGATCTCCCTGAATGCAGTCTCTGAAATCTGGCTCTGCTGGCATCAGGGTACAAAGCAATTGTGCAGAATACTAAGTTCTTAGAAATTTGGGTTTTTGTCACATTTGGGAGCTAAAACACTTCTACTCCACCTACAAGCTGTGAGTTGCTTCTATATAACAGTTTTCAGGATGACCACCACCTACTGTTTTGGGGCTATTTTCACAGCATTTTTTTTTTTTTTAATAGATCCTAACATTCCTTTAAATATTAAAAAAAAAAGTTAAACTTTTCATATAGCTCCAGTTAAGTGAGACCGCACTGTTTTTTCCTAATACATTTATAAAGTTTCTCTGATTGTTATTCTGGAACAAGCAATCAAAAAGAAAAGAGGATATGCTGCTTGAAAACTCTGTGACTGAGATGCACAAGACATCCTCCTCTGAAACTCCCTCTTATCAATTATCTGTCCTCTCAAGGTCTTAGTGAAATCTCTTAAATGAACTTGTTTCACTACTAAGAAAGACATTTAATGGCGAAATATACTTTAAAATACAGAATGTATCTTTCAGCTTCGTTAGTATTTCGTATTTATTTACATTCGATTTCACAATATCTTTTCACAATTTTCTTAGAGCTAGGAGGCTTTGCAAAAATGCTTCAATGAGCTATATAGTGCACGAGCTTGGCTCTTGAACTTAATTTGAAGATATAATTGAGTTGTTATCCACACAGTATTTTCCTTCCCGATTGCAAGAAATGCTAGTCTGTCTCTGCAGATAATAAATGTTGGAGATGCAAACTCTGTAATGGAATTTCACATGTACCTCAGCCTGAAAAACGAGAATCCTCCAGATATGTGATTGCTTCATATGCAGTGCTGTGTGCTCCCCTCACTTGCCAGCTGCCAAGTACAGGGCCTCACAAGTGTGGGTTTTTTTATCTGTTTGAGTTTAGGTTGGGTTTGGTTGGTTGTTTTTGTTCTGTTGTTTTGGTTTGGTTTGGTTTTTTTTGTTGTTGTTGTTTTGTTTTGTTTTCTGTCTGAATTACCAGTGAAATCAGTTTGAATTCAACTTGAAATTCATGCCAAGACTATTTAAGGAAATATTGCAAAAAGAGTTTTGTGGGGCTTTCTTTTCTTCCCCCCTCTCTCTCCTGCTAGGAGAGCATTGACTGATAGAACCACTATATATACTGCTATATTTGAAAGATAATCAGGTACCTAACTCACAGTTAATTCAACATATTAAATAATATTCAATGCTGCTTTTTAAAAAATGCTATCTAGTAATTATAGACCTGGTAATATTGCTTCCCACATCCTGTGGGGGGGAAAAAAAAAAAATATATTCTGTTGTAATATTTGGGATTTCTAATGATTTTTTTTCTTTAAGAGAATACTTATTATATAGATCTTCTTTCACATAGGAATATTTTTGTATGTTATTTTTTGAGAAGAAGATTGAAAGGACATGCTTTTCTTTTAATGCTTCTGTTTGTCCTTTACTTTTAATTATTTTTATTAACACCCAGTGTGAAGTAGATTATTTTGCAGTTGTTCTATTCTGTAACTTTTTGTTTACAGTAGTCTTGTATGTCAAAAGATTAGGTTGTTTTTCTTTAAATGTACATTTCTGAAACTTTGGTAGTATGCTTATTGTGAAAGAGTTCACTATCAGTTTTGTTAATATTTACATTTTCACAGTTTAAATTTTCATTTGCATTTAAAAAGACTACTTAAATTATGATCATGAGAAGAAAACAGGAAATAGATAAGATCACTGTCATATTAATTCTTTAGTATAGATTAAATAACTGTGTTATAATGAACTCCCTAACTCTTTTACTATTGATATTTGTACTACTCTGGTAAGGTGGAAACCTAGAAGTCAGGGTATGTACTAAGTTTTCTCAGACAAACAGTTCATGATATCACTAAAATTAGTACAAAGAATTTCTTTTTTTTCCAGTTAACGAACAAGAATTAGGCTCGTGTAAAGTTTTGTTATATTTAGGATATACAGTGATGTATCACACTTTATATTTAATTAAAGTACAAAGTGCTATGTATGTAATCTCGTCAGGAGATGATGAATAACCTATTATTGAGAAAAGATCTATAGGATATTTTATTTTGATAAAGAATCAGAACTTGGGTTTAGGTTTTGTGACAACACACTTGAGCAGCACTGTTCTGATTCACTACTTAGGGAAGATGAAAACATTACATACTTTCTTACCAAAACCATTTTCACAGAGGCCTTTCTTTAGAGATTTCCCATCACATATTGAGTTGGTCTGATGTGACTCTCTTAGTGAGTTAACTGTTAACAGCACAGAATACTTTTATCTAAGATCACAGACATAGTTCCTCTCTAACATCTCTTAGCAGTTAGTAATGAACAAGCTGATTCAGAAAAAATCTTCATCAGTAGTATAGAGACTTAAGAACATGAATTTTGAAAAGTCTGTCAAGTCTTTAAAATGTTCATATATCTCCAGCAGGGAGTCAAGAATCAAAATCTAAAATATAGTAATTAAAATAAAGTAATTCCATATCTTTACCAAAACTTGTTATGCAGAAGGAATTGCTTTCATGTGAAATGGCTCGAGTTCTAATCCTTCAGATGCACAGAGTTTTTTCTTGTGCTGTTTAACCCTCTAGGATTAAAAGTGGAGTGGTCAGAGCCCTCACTTGCTCTTCCTGAAGACAGAATCTAGAAGTTTATAGGTTTTCTGATGTGTTATTAAAACCAGATCTTGTACAGTTTTGATATAGTTTGTGTCTTTCTTTGTTTCCAGTTAGAATTTCTAGTCAGATTCACCATACATCATACAGATTCACCATTCTTCAATTAGTAATCTGAAGAAAAAAAACCCCAGAAGTTCTGTTGATAAAGTGTATTCTTTATCTTTGGTGTGTGCATGTGCACACCATCTTATGGAGTGACTCGCATCTTCTTAAGCAGCTTCTTTAAATGTGACTAGGGAGTAGTAAAAGCAAGGTATTGCCATACTGGTTTTGGTCTTCAATCCTGACTGGTTCCAATATAGTTTTGGTGGCCTCCTTTAATGATCAACATTAATAATTGACAAAGCTTTGCCTAACATTTGAATATATAAAATATATAAACATAAACAATTTATGTTAAAATATATAAAACAATA
>JANHGL010009191.1:5022-31731 GCA_024611195.1 Ceyx melanurus | reverse complement strand
ATTTTCTTCTTTTTCTTTTTTTTTTTTTTTTTTAATTTCCCTCCCCTTTCTTTACATGATTCAAAGATATCTATTAAAACATCAGATATTCTTATTTTTGACACCCTTCTTAATTCTTTGATTTAGCTGTGAGCATCTATTCTCCGGAACTCAAACTTGCTTTAACAGTAAGGGCAGATTAATAAGCTCTTTATGTATTGCTACTTGCAGCTCCCTGTGCAGCTGCTCTGTGGAGCCTGCTCAGCTATTTCTGTTGGCACACAACAGAGCTGGAGTTTTGCCTAGAGTAGCAGAATTTTCTGATTTGCTGGAGAACAGCTAGTGACCACCTCAGCTACATGATACTCTGCCCACTGCTGTGCAGGGACATCACTACTCACTGGGTGTGCTGGTGTCCATGCCTCCAAAGCTCTGTCATGGCCACACTTTATCATTTTTTCCCTCATAATTCTCTGTATTCATGGGGTTTTTATGTTTCTGCTAGTTTCTTTTGGCTTCTTACTCCTAGTGGAGGCCTGACTTGACTGCTTGCTTACAGTTGTCATGCCAACTCCCAAGCCTAGAAACTCAAGTAGAGAAAGGATTTAGCTTTTTTTTTTTCTCCTCTTTTTTTTTTTTTTTTTTGTCAAGTACTCTCTTCACAGTTACCAAGCTCCATGAACTGAATGCATAACTATGGTAAGCAGCTCTGTGAATCTGGTCTGACACATTTCTAAATACCCATTTCTACCTCATGAAGGCTTTTCTTCCAACCTTGCCTTGCTCCTTGCTGCTTGTCCCCATGATGAATATCAGGAAAATTAGAAAGAGATCAATGAAGTAGGGGAGGGATTTTACTGACTAGTCATTGCATTTATTTCTTTTTTTTTTTTGGTATTTAAATAGAACTGCAAAGAAAATAGAACTGAAAAGAATTTTTATCTTCCTTTTTTTCTACTGTATCAGACAAGCATGTTTGCTTTCACTGAGCCCATTCTGAAGTGGAAAGCTTTTCTATCTCATTGAAAAAGTCAAGAAGCCTCTGCTATCTAAAGAAGCTTTATTCTAGGAGGCAGCTCTTGTGGATCCAGAGATATATTCAATGTTATCCTACACTTGGACCACCTTGTCATAATCTCAGATCATTTAATTCCAAACATGAAAGATTCTGCATCTTATCTGAAGTATTTTTTTCTTCTAGCTGCAGTCTTCTGAAAGAAGAGTCTACAACTTACCGTGGCCCTTGATAAGGACAGAGGAGTAGAAGTAATTGCATTGGTAAACAACTCCAGGTTTAGTTAGTGACTGCAAATAACTGTGCAAGAGATGTTTAATCTGAAATGATCTAGACACCATCTGCACCTCTTACCACCACACTCTACAAAACTCTGTAAAAACAGGCCAAGAGTTATAAACTAATGTCAGAGAAAGATGGAGCATTGCAAATGTCTTGGGATGCTGTGGTAACAGAGCCTTTGATTAATCATTTCTGCATGATCTTGAGAAGCCTGTATCTATTTTATCTATACATGTTACAGGAAAAACATTCCTGGAAGGACTTGTCTTTCTGATTCTAAAAGTGGGCATGTGAGCAAGGTGATGTTGGTTGTCCTTGAGAAGTGTTACTACTTTACTTGTGCTTTCCATCCCAGTGCTTGCTCATGATGAGACAGGATGTAACAGACATAAAAACCAGATGATCAAGCTGCAAAATGACCAACAAGGATTGTTTACTTTCTACATGTGCCAAGAGGAAATAAACTCCTGGTCTTCTATGCTAGGAATGTGGCTTGAAAAGCAATGTTACTTTCACATAATCTCCCTAGTACTTCCTCGGTACTGGATTTTATACAACTTTTCCTAACTAGATTTGTTGTGAGAAGATCCTGGGATGGGAGGAGATAGAGCCAATTAGAAGTGCTAATGAGCTGGAATGTTGAGAACCATTGTGTTGGATGCCTCCCATCCACACCACATCATCACATCCTTTTTGCTGAGGACAGGACAGCTTGTTTGTCTTGGCCATGGCACATGTAAGCAGTGACAGTGAAAAGCCATGGGATCCATCTGGATAAAGCACATCTGCAAATGATGTTCTGCTAATGCATATTATAGACAAAGAAGTCTTGATGCTTGGTCTTAACCCTGGTCTCAGCCACACATTGCTTTGTCAGGTTCAGTCAGAATCGGCTTTTGTTTCTTGTAATTAAAGGGTGTGCAGAATCTGTTCCATGCTATTCAACAATAACAGTGTACACTATTTAGCAAAAAATATATATATAATTGTTGATATATGGAAATGCATTATTGATCTAACTTAAAAACAGTAAGCTTAGTTACATATGTACAGTTTACCTGCAGTTCACACACAGCTTCAGCACAGCTAGATACTTCCAGAACCAAATGGCTTCTGGAGATTCTGCCAACTCTATAGAACCATGAGCAAGGAGGTCTAGTAGCTACTCTTTGTTGTTTAAAAACCATAAAACCCAATAAATAAAATAAGGGGAAATTACAGAATGATAGCTTTGCTTTAACATCTCTGCTATGTTTTTGTCAAACATGTATGCTAAGCCCCATATAAATTTTGGGGTTTTTTTGTATTTTGGTACTAAAGACTTTATTACTTTCAACTCATAAAGTTCACGTTTAAAAAAAAACAACTTCTATCCAACTCATTTTACCTGTTTACCTCAATTCCAAGAAGAAAATTTCTTTACCTGACTTTATAAGGTATAAAATTCTCTTTTCTGGAGACATGTTTAAAATGTATAATTATTCCCCTTGGAAGATTATCAGATTTATTTTTAAAAATCTAGATTTCAAGATTTCTGACATTCACATGAAACAAGAAGAAAAATGCAGAAGAAATATCACTGTGTTACTCTGTCTCTTCACCTTACACTGAGTAGGGAAGCCTGGACTTCAAAGGGTGAGAAAAAGTTCAGTTTTCATACTAAAGCAGCTTGGAGCCTTGCTCCAGGGCTGGCCAGGTATGGCAAACTATAGGACACAACTAACAGGACATAAAGTATAAAATAATGTGAATAGGAAGAAAACCACAACCACCACACTCATTTTCCTTTGGCTGCAGAATCAGTTGAAATCCTCAAGAGTGGGCAGTGCTGCATCCTTCCAGACATCCCTCTCTCCACTAATCCTATCGGCAGCATGACCAGGAGCTGCCAGCTGTGCTCTGCATTTCCAGATTCCTGCCTTAATTGCTGTCCTGCAGGACCCTGGGGCCTGAGGCAATAGCTGGCTCGGTGGGATGGGGAAACATCTGCAGCCCTCCCGATCCAACTCTGATGCAAAGGAGCACTGGGAGAGGGGCCTTCAGCACAGCCCCTGTGCTGTGGCTGCTGTGCACCCTGGTGAGAGATGGGATGTGCTGTCCCTGCTTGCATTGGCTGCACCCCAGCTTTCTCCTCAGCCTCTGCCTTGCTGGGAAGGGCACTGGCTGTAGGATATCTACCCTGTGTGACTCCTCAGAAACACAGTGGCTTGCAAGACTGGGGAGTTCACTGTCCCCCTGTATTCGGCACTGGTGAGACCTCAGTGTGTTGAGTTTGGGACCCTCACTCACCTCAAGAAGAGACTTGAGGTGCTGGAGCACGTCCAGAGAGGGGTACCAGAGATGGTGAGGGGTCTAGAGAACAATCCCATGTGGGGCAGCTGAGGGAACTGGATTGTTTAGCTTGGAGAAAAGAAGGCTGAAGGGAGATCTTATCACTCTCTGCCTTCCATTTCCTTTAAGACATCTTTTGCTTTTATAAATAACACAATTTAAAAGGAAAAGGAGGGGTTTTTTTCATCTAACCTGCCTTTTCTAGTAGCTGAACTAAGTGCCTCCAGCTGTCCTTTTCATATCCATTTCTCTGTCACTTCCCCAGTACTTCTGCCAACTATTGCCTGCTGGCTGAACATTTCTAATAGTTGTGATGGAAGATCTGGAGAGGAGGTGTTTCCCTGCACTGGGCTTTTCCAGTACAGAGCAGTATTGTCCCATACCTTAGCCGAGCAACAAAGTTCATGTCCCACAAGTGATGACTTCTAAAGTTTAATCAGTTTTTTAAATGGTTAAGCCTATTGTTTTGAATAAATGCTCAAACAATCAGTGGAAGTAGCCACTCTCCCTGAAGGATATTATTAGAGAATTAAAGATTATTAAAGGGACAGTATGTTTGTCCTCACCAAAATCAAACTCTGGCTGACATACTTCCTCCTCTCCAAAAAAAGTCATTGTTATGGGCAAATTTAGAGTGAAGATTGATGATTTTTTAAGTAAAAAACCCAACCAAACAGAAAAACCCTTTTGTGTGGAATTAGTAACATCTGCAAAGAGAAAACTTACATTTTGTGATGCAGAAATAAGGATAATTTTTCATTTGTTTTTGTGAAAATGTTGCTGTTTCTTTGTCTTCCTTTTCTCCCTTCTTCATTAGGTAGCTTTGCACAAGTGGTTCCTTGTGTTTTGTCTGGGATATGGGTAAGCATGTACAATTAAGCCAATGAGAGGAGTACTGTGAAACAGATGTGGACAGAGCCCAGAGTAATTAGCTGGGAGAAACGCTGGAAGCACTGAGCAGGGAAGGCTCTTGTGTTCTGATCTCTGGCAGGGAAATGGAGCTGGCTGATAGTGGCTGTTTTGAACAGCCCTGAGGCTTTGTGGTAATGCAGTACAAAACCATTTGGGACAGCAGTTGGTTTCCTGATGTGGAATTACTGTTCCCTGGCTGGGACGTGCTGTGGAAGCATCAAGCTCTGCTCCAAAACTCAAAAGTGCAACCTGCCTTGCACAGGGGAACTGGAGGGCAGCCTCAGACATGAGACAGCTTCATTCTTCATGCAGATGGCTGCCAACTGCAGGAAAGGAGGAGACCCAGTGTGAAGTGAGGTGACAAGAGCTGTGGGCTGGGTGGATGCTCAGCAGCCCTGGGATTGATTCTGGAATAGTTCTGAATGAGTAGGATGGGTGTCTTGGCTTATGGCTTCATCTGTGCTTCCCAGGAGCTATAGAAAACCAGCCTGGAGTACTAAATTAATAAATATCAGCATCACAGAATTAATCTGAAATATTTGCTTACTAAAACTATGAAAACTTTATGAAACATTCCAGAGAAGTGTGCAAATTTTCTTCAATATGAGCACAGCAATTGCTTTTCTTTTAATTCTTTTTTTTAATGATTTTTTAAAAATTCTTTTAATTCTTTTCTTACCCTGACCATTTACAGTGGCTTCCAGTAATAAAGACAGAATGTAATGTGACTCACATACACAACATCCTGACAAAACATCACTGTAAAATGTAAACCAACTGTACCTCTGAAAATCACAAAGCCAAGTTGTTAGCAATCAAAGAAATATGTTTCCTTTTTTGTTCCCCTGGTTAAGGATCTTGTATTGTGCTTTGCTCCTTTACTTTTTTGCAAGAAGTAGCACACTAGAAGAGTGTGCAAGACTCAGTCACTCCCCTGTCCACAGCACACCCCAGAGATGTCACCACTGACTCGTCACTGCTGGCAGGATCCACTTGTCTCAGCTGGAAACACTGGGCAATAAAGACCCTTTTTATTTACTGCTGTGAAAGTCTCCTGAGCTATTTCCCAGACACCAATGGCTTGTGCTTTCCAGTTTGAGCCTCACCAGCCGAAATGAATGCAGCAGTTCTTCATTCTGCACACTGGTGACAATGCAGCACGTTCTGGGTGTGCTGCACAGGCTGCTCACTGTGGCTGCCCTCGTGCTGTCTGCAGGGGCTGTGTCAGCTGCATCACTTCCAGTCTTGGCTCAGGACAGAGGAGACCCTCATAATTCAGCAGCTAACTGGGGGAATTCGGAGCTTAAAAATAAAACTGAGGTCACCAAGATCTTGTTTGAAGTTAGTTCAAACCATCAACTCTAAATAAATGCAATAACAAGCACGGAGGGGGAGGTGAGGAGTTGTTTCCTTGTTCTGTGAAGGCTCCATCACTGAACTAGACTGGGGTCAATCCTATTTTTTAATGAGAATGTAATTCAGAACTGAACCATTTCTCATAAAGCATCATTTTAGAGGAATGCCTATGAAACAGTTAAGATGCAGGGTTTGTTTTTTTTCCTGGAAGTTGTGGAAACACAGCAGGCAATCCAAGACAAGACTCAGTTACCATGTGTGTGTCTGCAGGCATATAGCCCCAATTTCACAAGCAGCAGTTCAGGTGGAAATCTACAAATCATCTGGTGTGTTAGCTTCAGTGGCTGGACAAGAAGTGTTTATTTAACACATTAGGATTACAAAGGCTGTGGAAATAGGCAGGGTCAAAATAAAAATTAAAACACAGATTTTGGGAGAATGGACAGCCACTGAAGATATTTTAAAATCTAAATTTAAAAGGTGCTATCCTTGGCAACTTGAAGCTACTGTTCCACACTTCCTAATTCATGGAGTTGTTTCCTATTTAAAATCATTGCTATATTGACAATGCAGAAGATGGGTTAATTTCTATTGTATTTGACTACCCAAACAAAATCCTAGTGCAGTTAAGCTTCTATAAACTCAGCCTGTGGTGCACGTGATTGACGTTTTTGGTAGTGAAATTGCAAAAGGAACACATGCATTTTGGGGGAAAAAAGGAGGTTAGTGATGACAAAATGTGTACTTGTCCATATGCCAGGTTTGCACACACATGTAGCAAGAACTGGTGGCAAATACTCAGGGCCTGTGCTGCCTGTGTGTTATACTCAGTCTGTCCACCAAGTTTTCTTAGAGCTGTGCCTAAGCAGCAAATGTGAATCCAGTTCCACAGTTTGCAGAGCAGGCATCTGCATTTTTAATTTAATGATGACCACAATAAAATCAAGGTTTTCTTCCTGAGAAAAAGCTGCTCCAACAATAATTATCCCAAATCTGTTTAGCAAATTGCAGATTGACTAATATGATATAATGCAATGAGGAAAAGAAGAAATAGTTTGTTAGACTTTGTCAGTTTGCTGCCTGGGTATTTTGTCTTTAAAAGATCTTGCTTAGATAATGACTAGATATTTGCTTTTAGTTACTCAATTGCTTTGGTTAAAATGCTGCACTACATCCTCTGAGGTCATTATGGATTTGTTTGAGGGATTTTTGGTTTTCGTTTGCTGCCAGGCCAAACTTTTTCAGAGTTGTGGAGAAGCCACTCACCAGGAAACTACATTAAAGAAGAACATAGAACACCAGTGATTTAAGCTCTTGATCCCAAAACCCAAATTTTCATCAGAAAGACCTAAAAATCCAGATATTACAAGGCATGCTTGACTCCAACACTCTTCATAAAATCCCAACAACCTCCAAAGACTGAACAAAACAGAAAGCATTGCTTTTTGAGAAGTTTCAGTGGCATTATTTTATCCAGCTGTTAATTTTCCTGTATAGAGTACATGGATTTCATATCAGTGACAAAGGAGGAATTAACAAAGGTTCATTTCCACAGGGAGGTGTTTCAACAATAGGGAGATCTAGGGGGTGATTTAGAGCAGGAGTTAACTTCAGGCACTCTCAATCCTACCTCTGAAGGAGTGCCTTTCTTTCCAGTGCCTTTCTACTTCCTCTAGAGGAAGTGCAGAGAGATTAACCTCCATCAACACCCCTCTAAATGTCAGTGCAAAAGATTGCATATGATGGCAGTTAGGAAATCAGATAGTTTAATGCATCCATAAAAAAAAATTAAGGCACCGTCACCATAGATTTTCGTAACTGCAACTGAACTAGAATTTCAGTGTTTGAAAAGATTTTTGTAATTATTTGCATCTGTAGAAGCAAAAAAAATTACGAATAGTGTCAGAAAATATACCCCTGATGCCCCTAGCACATTTAAGTGAGCAGAAAAAAGGTACCCTGTCTTTTCATAAGTGCACTTACAGTACAAAAATAAATGCTTTGAAGAACCGTCATTCAAAACATGCTATATAAGTGTTGCAGCATATACATAAAGCAAAGCAAAAACTTTCTTAAAATATTTATGCACACTGTAAGATTTAATGTTTCCTCAAAAACACCATTTACTAAAGTGGTTGATATAGTAAAAAATGCACTTAACCCTTGGACGGTGTGTCTGAGCATTTTCTGGTATAGATTCATGGTGGCAAAATGAAGAACCATAAATCCACAGAAGACACTGCAGTAAATGTGTGAATCAGATGTTGGATGAGTTGCTACTTTAATGCAACTCATTAAAGTTGCATTAAAGAGAACAAGACTTCTAACATGCCAGAAAACTCAGCAGGTCTGCATATATTAAGCAAATTATTTAAAAAAGACAATATGGGAAGACGAGCTAGACCATTCCAGTGCATATAAAACATTTCCCCATTAATTCTGTTTCATTCAGAAGCAGTCAGAGACTTACTAAATGCATTACCAGTTTACCATCATTTCCTTACTTATCAGTTTATATCATTTGTCTCTGTCTCGACAACCCCTGGAGATCATTGAGTCCAACCCCTG
This sequence comes from Ceyx melanurus, assembly GCA_024611195.1. Taxonomy (NCBI): domain Eukaryota; kingdom Metazoa; phylum Chordata; class Aves; order Coraciiformes; family Alcedinidae; genus Ceyx; species Ceyx melanurus. The sequence goes on along the minus strand of JANHGL010009191.1, from coordinate 23,288 downwards.
CCAGAGCAGGATCACCCAGATGGGATTGTAGTTCTCTGTTGGTCTCTCCCTAGTATTTCCCTGTTCCTCTTCAACTGGGGAGACCAGAACTGAACACAATACTCCAAATTTGGCCTCACTAGTGCAGAATAGAGGGGGAGGAGAACCTCCCTCGACCTGCTGCCCACACTCTTCTTTATGCCCCCCAGGATACCATTAGCCTTCCTGGCCACAAGGGCACATTGCTATTCCATGGATAATTTATTGTCCACCAGGATGCCAAGGTCCCTCCCCATGGAGCTGATTCCCAGGGGGTGCCCTAGCCTGTACCGGCACATGGTGTTGTTCCTCCCCAGGTGTAGGACTCTACACTTACCCTTGTTGAACTTCATTAGGTTTGCCTTTGCCCAGCCCTCAGTGTGTCCAGATCTCACTGAAAGGCAGCACAGCCAATCACCCAGACACTTGCTGGGAAAGCTCCACATCCAAACACGCTCAGGCCAGTAGGTTCCTCCAGAGCATTGATGAGAACTTCCTAATGCAGGTGCCGGAGCTGCTGACAAGGAGAGGAGTGACGCTGGACCTTGTACTGACCAACACAGAGTTCAAAACGAAGGGCAGCAGGCCCAGGACCACAAGCAGGATTGCTGCCCTGGACTTCAGAAAGGCCAACCTGGGCCTCCTCAGGGAACTGCTTGGAAAATCCCATGGGACAGGGCTCTGGAGGGCAAGGGGGCTCAAGCAAGCTGGAGAATATTCAAACACCATCTCCTCCAGGCTCAGGCTCAGTGCATCCCAAAGAGCAGGAAATCTAGTCAGAGAGTGAGGAGACCTGCATGGCTGAGCAGGGAGATACTGGATAAACTTGAGAAGAAGAGGGAAATATACAAAACATGGAAGGAGGGACAGGCCACTTGGGAAGAATACAGGGAGGTTGTCAGAGGATGCAACAAGGAAAGCCAAGGCCTCCCTTGAAATCAAGCTGGAAAGGGAGGTCAAGGACAACAAGAAAAGCTTCTTCAAGTATTTTGGAGGCAAAAAGAAAGTCTAGAGGCACTGCGGGTCCTGCTGGATGCAGTGGGTGCCCTGGTGCCCGAGGATGTAGAGAAGGCCGAGATACTGATGCCACCTTTGCCTCAGGATTTACTTCTAAGGCAGCTGCCAGCAGTCCCAGGTCTCCAAAACCACAGAGGAATTCTGGAGGAAGGAAGTTTTTCCCTCAGTTGAAGAGGCTTGGGTTAGAGACCAGTTGAGCAAACCGGACATCCACAAGTTTGTGGGCCCTGATGGGATACACCCGTGAGTGCTGAGGCAGATGGCAGAGGGCATTGCCAGGCCACTGTCTATAATGTTTGAGAGGTCCTGGAGATCAGGAGAGATGCCTGAGGACTGGAGGAAGGCCAATGTTGTCCCAGTCTGCACAAAGAGCAAAAAGGAGGACCCGGGTAACTACAGGCACTGCCTTGACTGTGAGTCTACATTTGGCCCAAAGGTAAAATCAATAGTTAAACTCTTATTCTCTTAACAGTGTGGTTTAGTGAGCAGCTGAGCTTGTGTAAGAGTCTGCTGTTGTCAGAAGGTGACACCTTCGCTTCTCTGTCCCTCCTCCTCCCCTGGCAGCCCCAGCATCTCACTGCTCTGCGGGGCCACAGCCACTATGCAAAGGAGCCACAGGCTGAACAAAAAGGGAAAACAGAGGTTGAGAAAATAAACGACTGCCTTGATATCAGATATTAAGCGAGCAGAAAAGACCAGACCACAATTCTGATTATTTCGAACACCAGCCCCTAATACTGGTCTGCACTGTGCCTTATCTAAACAACCACAGACAGGCCAGTGAGGGACAACAGGACAACGAAAAATAAGCAGAGGGCTTCTCCCTCCTTTCAGGAAAAAAATAAGAAGTGGTCAAATCAAAGGACCTGATTATCTGCACCTTTAGAGGAAGGTGTTGATACATAGACCATATTTCAGCTTGACAAGTAATACCAGTTAATACCCAGTTTGTCCCAGAGTACAGCAGTCTGCTTTTCAAGCCTGATTTCTGAAGGGTCTGGGACTCCTGCAGCTGTGGTGTCCCTCCAGCTTTCCCCACTTGGCTGACTTCAGCTCAATGTTCATGACAATCTGTGTCTAAACAGAGGAGAAACCTGGAGAAATACTGTTATAAAAACAAGACTGCAGTCTGTGGTCATTCAGGAGGCAGAGGAGAGAGCCCACAGTACTGTGGGAGGACTTAGGAGACAGAGGTAATTTGATGATACTGCAGAAATAAATAATGGAGAGGAGCTGAGGCTATGACTGTAAAGGGTCTTAGAAAAAACACCATAGGAATCCACACTTGTTAATTCTGCTGTTTCTTTCATGGATGAAAAAAAAAATATTTTGGGATATTTTAAACCAAAATTAATTGTATGAATATTTCCATTCAAAATATTTTATTTTTTTTTCTGAGTGATTATCACTTTGAAAGAGGCAGGAAGAGATTATGTGTTTGAGTCTTTTGTGAAAGGAGGTCCTACACAGAAAATAAATAAGCAGTGCTATTATATAATTTTGAATCTTAAATGTCCACAGTTTTCCAGAACAAAAGTAAATGCATAAGTCTGCAATAACATCTGTATTTATTTTGGCCTTTTCAAAGTGAAGTTCTACATTTTTTTTCTTTTTTAGCAGTGTGTTCCTAATTGCTAAAGCAAATGCAACATTAGATCCAAATTTTGAACACTGCAATGCCTGACCTAATTAGGAAAAGAGATATTTCCATTAATTGCTTTGCAATGAGTTGGAGACAGTGAAGTAACACTTCTGAGCAGCAGAATGAGTATAGAATAAAGTGTACGGTCACAGGCAGTTCTGTGTATCATGGATTTTGTCATTTGGAAATTAATGGGCAGGGTAAACAGCCTTAACATTTCATTCAGAAATCATGATTACAAATATTCCTTCATGATTCAAGTCCAGGAAAGTCTAAGTAAGTGAGTCCAGCATTGAAATAAATGCTGTTGTGCTCCAGAGCTGTCACATGTTGTAATTATTGGAGACTGCAAATGGCACGTGCAGCCCTGGGAGCCTGGCACTGGCTTCATGAAGAGCTTTCTAAGCCCTGGGGGACCAGAATGTTAAGCAGCAATGCTTCATCTGCAGAGAGTTGCACAGTGCAAAGTGTGATGCCTGAGGAACTCCAACTTGCCTTCAGTCTGCCATGCTGGCTAATGGGACTTCAGTGGTTAAACAAACCTGTCAGTTGGAGCCATCACCTTCCAGTTCTCCAAGTTGTTTAAGAGCTGCAGTGTTAGTAACAAACACTGGCATTTCAGCAAGATCAAGCAGTATCAGCTTTGAAAAGAATAATAACATGGGCTATTGCTTTAGAAGAATATCCCACCCAGAGAGTTCATCTGTCCTGTCCCCTTTGCACCAACAACAATGAAAAAAAATAAAGGGTCTTGGGAATGATTTTTGGCCTCTAGCATTTGATAGATTAATCCAAACAATGAACTGTAAAATTGAGGCTGAAGATTTGTATTTCCATGCAGAGGTATGAGGCATGCAGAGGCAGAGTGCCTCAGCATCAATCAACAGGAGAGGGAAAAGACTCCAAGACATCTATCGACCAAATAACCATGTGAGGACCTTGCAGGCTGTGCTGGGGAGTTGGAACACTGCCTCATTTATTCCAGATGTCTCCCACAAGTCCCGTTTGCTCTGATGTTGCCTAGATAGCAGTATTTCATATATGGGTCTCAAATGGTAAGTGGCTAGGAGTTCAAATTAGCAGCCACACAAGCACTGTTCACACCAGCAAGCAGGAGATAGGGGATCACTCTTTAGAAGACCATCTTTTGCTCTGGGTCTGTAAAGAGGAGAATGTGGCACCAAGAGTGTCATAAGATGACTCTACTTGGTCACCACATGAGCTTTAGCACCAGATCCTTGACATTTTCCTCTGCTAACCACTCTCAGGGGTTTTTATCTATGAAATGGAGTGATTGATTCCATATACTGCTCAAATTCTGCAAGACCTAACAACAATATTTATAAACTTTATACACTATGGAAAATATATATATCATGAGATGGTATTAGGATTCCAGACTTTCTTAATAGGAACAACTGTGCTGAGATTCTCTTGGAACAAATAATAATTATTATTCAGGAATCAGTATTTAGCATTAGAAGATTCATGGGCAGTCTTGCAGAACTGCATTGTCACTTTCTACACATAAAAGGGTAGCTTTGCAAAAGTTAAGTGCATGCTGTACTACAGCCTGAAGAAATCTTATTCTGTTTGGTAGATTTTTAGATTAATTTATATATGCATGTATGTATATATATATATAATTAATTTTCTGCCTTTGGGATTGATCTTTATAACTTTCAAAAATATAGAAAGTTTGAAAAATCATCTCATAAATAAGTTCAATATATTTAACAGAATCAATCTAGGACAAGTATAGCAAAACCTTAGCATGCTTACTCACAATTGGATAATAATTTAGATAATTCTTCACAGAGTTATTAATGGAAAGGAACAGGAGTGAGAGAAATACAAATGATAAATTAAAAAGAAACAACTTTCATGAATAAACTGGAGTATCTTGCATCTAAAAAAATTATAATCTCCTTTGCATTTCCAGCCACTTCTGGGATAAGCATTTACCTCTTGAAAAAAAACCACAACTTTTTCCCAACAGTTTTCCCGGCGACCCCTGCTGGTGATCGAAGGCAAAGGTGACCAACAATTTGGATTGGTTTCTGTTTTATTCTGCTGTTCCACATTTACTGTTTCACATTGCTGTTTGCATATTATACAAATATATATACCTATATATATATATTCTTTAATCAGATTCTTGTCTCCTTAATAAGTCTTCTGGTCTCACATTGCTAAATTTAAGATAATATTTGTCCAAAACAGGACATTTCTGTAAAATAAGTGACTAAAATAAGGAAAATATCTTGTATTTTTGGATTTCAGTGTGCTAATTAGGCACAGAAACATCAGGACCTGGATATTAGGGTGAAGCTGCAATTAGCTGCGATTTAATGAGCTGTGTAATGATAAGTCACAGGGCTATGTAACTTTACAGCTATAATTTCCTCACTAGATGAACTCTTAAATGCTGCTATCCTACATTCTACCCCAAGGCACATTGACCTTTCTAGTTACCCAGAGGAGAAACAACTGCCTGCATAGTTTTTAGGACCTACACAATATTTTAGCAACAGGAAATTCCTATAATATCAGGATTTCTCACTCTGATCAGAGCAAGAATCATTTTCCATACTAGTGTAAACATTTTTTTCTGCTTCTTATCATCTAGTTTATGTGGTGAGAGGAGTTTCTCTGATGACAAGAGGATCCTAGGATCCTGACATGTAACACAAGAGTGAGAAGTGATGGACCTCCAGTCTGGGAAATAATCTGAAGAGTCTCACAACTCACACCAGCAGGGGGGCTGCACTAGATGACCTTCCAGCCCTAACCATTTATTAGATGATTCTATGATTTTTTTTTTTCAATTAAAATAACAGCAGTCCAACACTTAGTGCAAGAAGATTAGATGCATGTGCATTAACTCCTGAGCTCTTTTTCTGATTTCCCTATGAACAGCACAGCCAAAGTTGTGGGAGAGCCTTGAAAAGCAGCCAATTTGCTCATGTGCTGTGTCTTCATCACTGCCTAAACCTGTTGGTGTAATGTTTCCTTAAAAGTGGCAGCATAAAACATCTTCTGGAAAAGCTTGATAAAAATCAGAAAATAATGCAATGAAATTCTTAAAAAGATGGCAGAAAACTACCAAATTCCAACAATTTAAAGGCAGCTTGATATAATCATACATTCAAGTGACAGAGAAAAAAAATGCAGCTTAAGATCCAAAGCATAGCCAGAAAATAGCCTAAGGAAAAAAATCCCTTCCCTATGTCCAAGCAGTGAAAATGTTTTCATAAGATTTCGCACACTTTATCTTCAGTGAATAATACAAATTAATTTAACTCCCTTCTGAAACGTGCTGGAATCTCACATGGTTTCAGAGGATGAAGCAGAAAGGAGTTCGTCAGGTTTTTGATCCCTCCAGAGGATGAGGTCTGATTTAGTCATCTGTTTTGCAGGACTTTCCAGCCAAAAGTCCCCCTGATGCAGCAGCTCCCTCATTACTAATTCATCAAATAGATAATCCAATGGAAATGATCCATTCCCTAGTCCAATCTAAGCAGTGCATGAGGAAGAGTAAGTGGCCATTTGGAAACAACCACCTTTCCTCTCTTTCCTCTGTTTTCTTCCAGTAATTCCATTAGTCTCAAAAGAAGATCTATGGCTAAAAAAATGGTATCCCAGAAACTCTTTAGCTTAGTAATGCTATTGCATTCTTATAAAGCATTACATATATTGATAAATCTCCATCAACAAGAGCTTTAGTTTTCAAAACTACCTTGTTACCTCTAAGCACAAAAGCAGCTTTCACAGTAATTCCACCTGGTTTTTGTTTTTTGGGTTTTTTTTTCTGCCATGCTGTGAATACTCTGCTATGCTGAGGTCGATGTGTAGCTTGAATCCCAACTAGTATATTGAATTGAAGGTATTTTTTCACCTCTGTGCCCTAAGGTAATGCAAAATTTGTTCAACTGTGAATTTCTGTATCTGTTTCACTTCTCTTAAGGCTTAATCTTAGCCTGGATTTCCTGAGGATGTAATATTTATTCTTGTGGTAATTACCTCTAATGACTGACTTATACACAATCTCAACTGCAGTTTGATGTTTCTTTCAAATAAAACAACTTCCTTGTGGTTTTTTTAATGAAAGATTTTGTACTTATAATCAAAATTTTTAAAGACAGAGAAAAAAAAATTGTATAATTCTTGTCTGAAGATATGTACCATGAGGAAACATTAGCTCCTGCAAAGTGGTGGGATGGATTTTCTAGCTCTGGGTTCTCTTGGTTGCTGTATGAAGCAGTGAGTACCCAGACACAGGGATTTCTAGAGCTGTGATTTCTAGTCAGTTTTACTTCCTCTAGCAGGAATTGCATGAAGAAGATGAGAAGTGGGTGGATTATTTCGTGGTAAATAAGTAAATAAAGCATATTGCACAGGGTTTAAGCTAATTGTAATCACTAAGGTAAAACCCCTTCTGGCTTTTGGACAAGCCTGGACCAGTTGCTTCATTTTTATTTAGCATTTGCACAGATAAGCTGAGTGATTCCTGCCTCAGCAAGTGTTGCAGGGATTTGTGTGCTGGGTTCCATCTCTCACTTCCAGCTTGCAGCATGAAGATATAGTCTATGACAGGGATCATGCTCCATTGTGGAGGACAAAACCTGTATCACTCAGCAGCACAGAAGCTGTTCAGCTAAGAAGCTTTGTAATTAAGAACCCTCACAATTGCATTCCATAATTTATTCATAGTATCACTTATGGAATTCCTGGTAGAGGGAGTCAAACTAATTCCATCATTTTAAATTTAAATTAGTTTCTTCTATTCCATCAAGGGAAGGCAGAATTCTTCAGGCTGCTCACACTGCCAGTGGCAAAGTCTAATAGATTTGCAGTGGGACAGTCAGCTGGAGCCCTTGCTGGAAGAACACCCCACAAAACAAAAACTCCAGTAGAACCATGCTAACCAGTTTAGTCTTGCAGAGTGACTGCTTAGCCTGCTGATTACATAAATACTACTGGTTCTGTATAGGAATGTCATTCAGAAACTTTTAAAGACAGAAACAGTGACCAATATCTTCAAGAACGATGCTCTGCTGGTTTATTTCTATTAGATGGTACAACAGCCAATCTTTCTGGCAGAGAATGCTGTGGGCATTTTCTGATGTAAGTTCATGTACCAAATACAAAAGCTCTGGGCATGCACTTCATCCACAACTGCTTATGCCCTGATAAAAGAGCAGAGGGCCCCAGGACTCATCATGGCAGTTATTACAGGACATTCCTCCACATATCCCACACAGTGAGTTACAGCAAGCTGTATTAGAAATCCAGCTGTATTTTTAGGTGCATTAGTGGTCGCTTGACTGCAGCTGAGTCTGGTCAGAGTTCAGATCTTTGGTGGATTTTTTTTTTATTCCCCTCTTTCTTCCTAAGAACTATAAACTAATTTTCCAGATATTTCATTTTAAAAGCCTCAGGGCTGCAACTTCCATCTACTGATGGGGATGTTATTTCTTTCAGGAAAATTTCCAGAAAGATTAATATACCAGCAAGTATTTTATTATGCTTCCTAATTCTGAAGAGAGCAAGTTACCAGATCTAACAAACCCAACTCCTTTTTGATCCATTGCTTCTGATACAGCAGTGACCTTTGGTAGAAACTTCCCAGTTCCTGGATTCATGACTTGTGGATGGCTGGGAGAGGGGATGTAGGTAGTGTATAAGCAGCATGGAAAGTGATTTCTGCACAGAAACCAGAGACTAGGTGGTTAAAAGCTCCTTTATGCATTGATGCAGCTAACAAGACTTTATTGTCTTTGTCGTATTTTCAGTTAAAAACTGTGCAACTGCAGCCCCATTGTGGACAGGGTGGTTTCTCACAAGTGATTTTTTTCTGTTCTGGCAACAATGAAAATTTTGCAAAATCACCTCAGTCACCAGGCTTCTGTTGTAAGGGAAATTTGCTGGTAAAGTTGCTGTAAACAACATTTAAAATACCCTACAGAAGAGTCTCCACCCATTTCCAACATCACGATGCAGGGATTCAATGGCATATATAAAAGGATAATAATAATTTAAAAAAGGATCATAAAGGGCATATACAAAGAAGCTCCTGATTTATTAAATACTTATTTCAAAGTTCTAAACCATTTTATTAAATATTTATTTCAACGTTCTAATATGTTTCATCATATTTTTGCCAGAGGAGGGCAAAACAACATCAGCTAAGTAACCCAAATACTTCCCGTGATCTGAAGGGTGATGCATTTTCTAACAGAAGATGGAAGAAGATTTCCTTTGCAAACTAGTCATGCTTCAGATACCATACAAATGTTTTAGATGTACAAATGAGAAGATTATAGAAGCAGAACTCTCTGTAAGTTATTGGGAGTGGAAAATGTCTGTGCCATAATAATCTGCCAGCTACAAACTGGCAGTTGTTTGGCAGATTTCTAGCCCTGCTCTTCTGTGCCTTAAAACAAAGCCACTGCTTCTGAATGGGAAATGCAGAAAGCAGGTGACCAAGTCACCAGGTAAGTCAAACCTTCAGGGTCTGCAGACCCTTAAAGCAATTGTAAAAAGCTCCTGGAAGACAGGATTGTGTAAGCAGAGTCTGGAGGAGCTCTGTTTGAAACCAGGACAAAGCAAACTCCCTCTCCCCCCGGGGAACTGCTGCAAGGGCACACATCTGACAGACAGCTCCTGACCTCCCCCTGCCCCTGCCTGACCCCCAGCCACTCAGCTGCTTCTAATTGCAGAAGGCCAACATGAGCTCCTTTCGTCTGCACTTTAGTGGCATTTTCCATTTAAGGGCCTGCCAGGGAGGGGGGCTCTGCAGCATCTTTTCTTTGGATGGGCATGCAAGATCCAAAACTGGCTCCTGGTTTCCCCGTTTTACTTCTCCAAGATCATTTTTGCTTGCTTTTGATAACTCTAACAAAAAACCTGCATGTGTTATAAGGCATTTTATATTATACAGCAGAACAGATAATCAGTTCAGTGACATCTGGATTTTTTTTTTTCAGCTACGAGAGGTTTAAAGCTATTAGAAAATAATTTGCAAAATGGCTTTTATCAAAGTAGAACAAACAAGTCTACTTAATTGCAAATAAAAGAAAGGAAAAACAACAAAAAAAATCCATCCATGTACTTAAGCAATTCTTTTGAAGTTGGTTGTAACAGGAGATCTAGGGTTATAGGTGTGAAGAGAGTACCTGAGAGTTGGTGCACATTTCCCATCCTAAAATGGGAGGGACAACTAGTGTGATTAATTCATTGAGATTAAAAGTGAGATTACATGCTCTGTTGTGAGCTAGGCTGCCTAGCACTATTTTTAAATTCAGCTATCATGTGGTGATTACAGATCTCTGGTCTTTTTATTTTCCATTTGTTTGCATCATTTCCCTAATCAATTCCTAATGAAATGAAAATAGACTTATAACCAAAGGTATTTAAGATTCTGTGGGCAAAAGTGTCAAATCAACTGGAGGATTTAAGTAACAAACTCTTGCTATTTACAATGGAAATTCAGCAGTCTAATCATATAGAAATCTGATCATTTAAAGGTATTTTTTGCTGAATGATTTTAGGTGATTATCCAGGAGCACGGAGGCATGACATACCAGCTTTGTCTTCAAGCCCCTAATTAGGTCTATTTAACCAACATCTATAAGGGTTATGGCTGTGAAGAAAAAGACCAGTGACTGAGCAGAATAACAGGTGCAGAGCACCTGGAACAGCAGCACTAGGACCAGTGAATGACCCTTTTCATCCCAGTGAGCCAAAGGCATAGTTTTACAGTACATCTGAACCACTCTGTGCTAACTGCCATGGGGAAGGAAGAAAAAATATACTCTTTTCTATGAACTGATTTATAACATTTAAAATTTTATATTCCAAAATATTAAATTCATCATCACCTCAAAATCCACCCATCTTATTTTCCAGACTAATTATACAAGATGTAAAAATGACATTTTTCTTATTGAAAGGAGTGTAGTTCTCACAAGAAGAGACTGTGAAGTAAAGCTTTAGTAGTTAAAGCAGAATTAATCTACCCTTAAAGCACTCCTTATCATTTCCTTTTGGACAAGGATTTTCCCCTTTAATATTATGTGCATGTTCTCATTATCATAACTCCACTTTTGCCTAAGGCAGGAAGGGAAGAAATTTCCTGAAGTGCAAACAAAAAAATAAGTTAAAGCACGATTTCCTTAAAGGAAAGGCAAAGAACTGTGAACTGGTTCTTATTTATTCTCATAAATCTGAAGAAAGCCATGTAAGTAAGAGGCCTCAGCTTGCTTCTGGCCTACAGGAAAACCAAACTAGTGGATGCAGGAAGATGGACCAACGCTCTTCCCCTGGCCTTCTGTCAAAATCTCTTCTGATTACAAGGCTTCAGAGCATGAATGCATTTTAAAGTCCACTTTCTTTGTCAATCAGACATAAGAACCACAAAAGATGCAACGAAATGTCATCCTCTCTTTAAAAACAATTAAAACAATTTAAACAAATTAAAACAATGTAAGACTTGCTATGGATGAAATACAGTCAGAAAATGATGTTCAGTGTTCACTGAATTCTTTGGCCGCCCCCTGCAGGCCATGCTGGATAGGAATCTAAATCCTAGGAGGAAAAACATTGATCTTCAGGAAGCTGAGGTCTCATTGTGTTGGTTTTTCCCTACTAAACGCTCTGCAGGACTTCACGGTACCTGCCTGAGAGCCACTCATTGCTGGGATCCTTTCTCCAGCTTGGTGCAGAGCATCAGGATCCTTGGGGACAAACGTGCACTAGCTGGTTATTTTTCATTATTTTCCTTTTTAACCATGGAGACTGCACACATTATCCATTTCTCATAAGAGATCTATTTTGCTAGCAGTTTGGAAAAGGCTGGCTTTCTGAGATGAAATATTCTACTTCAGTACTGGGGAGGAAACACTGCAATCACACATCATTAAATGAATCACCCCGCTACCCTAGCAGGATGTAACGGGATATAGACTGTACTGCAAAAATCTCCTTTAGAAAGGAAAAATTACTCTTCCTTTAAAAAACAGGATTATACTCTCTTTTTTCTTTTATTTTCTGTTCTTTTCTTTTCTGAGAAAAGATATGTAAGAGCACAAAGGCAGGAGGCAAATATGGTGCTATAATCGCCAGCTAAAAAATATTGAGAGGATAGATTAAAGAAGAAAAAGAAGACAAAAATATCTAAAGGGTGTTTGTAAGATTAGTTGCAGGGAAGAGAATAGCACAGAGAATAGATAAGCAATGAGAAATTAAAACAGAGGAATTTAAGGTTCTCATATCCTTTCTGTTGCTGCTGTCATCTGTTTTTTAGAAAAAAATAATTTAAAAAGTCCTCTGACAGATTGTCAAAGCTTGATGGACACACAGAGGCTGATCTGGGACCATTCTAGACCTCTTAAATCATCCTGCAGCAGTTTGGAACCAACATGCAGACAGTGAGAATAAGATGGGTGGGGGATAAAGGACACGAGTGCAAGTGAGCCTCTCAGGAGGAACTGCTGCTGTTATCCTGGCTCTGTCACACAGATGCGAACTCTGAGCTCTTCTGTGTGCTTGTCTGATAGCTGGTGTCTAAGGTATAGTGCCTTTCTTCTGAAATGTCACCTTCCCATTGTGAACAGCAAAAGAACTGCCATGCTGAGGTTTGAAGGTGGGTTGTTTTGTTTGGTAGAGTTTATCTCTCCTGGCCTCTTGCATATTAACTCTGCCTTGGCAGAGAGTGCTCCAGAGAGATTGCTGTTTCAGGTGTTGCTCAGTTTAGGGAAACCAGAATAACTTTTCACATTTATTCCTTGGAGGGGACAAACCAAACTTAATTTCCTTCCCAAAATTCATGAGGAAAATAAAACAAGGGTTTAAAAGGAGTGAAGTATAAGCTCAAAACAGTTGTGAGTTTTAGCTAATGCACACAGACTATTGTGATGAATCTTTCAAGCCATCATTTATTTTATTCATACACTGAAAAAATAATATATTTACAATTCAAAGCACTTCTTTGTACACAACATAATTCATGTCAAGACTTGTCTTGATTTATCCTGCCAAATGAGGTGACAGTGCTGGTTTACACTTCTTCACACCACAAAAATGTGGCTGGGTGAGGAAAAGGCCTTGTTTCAGCAGAAAGTAATGGGCAGTTGTTCAGCTGTACAGGGTGCCAAAGGGCAAACACAGGCCATTCAGTTTAATGATTATGTCATTACAAGGCATAAACTGATGGACAGAGATTCCATGATAGATAGAAGGAGAACAAGAAGAACGGATAGACCAACATAGAGCATCCTATTCCCTGAGTCAGCACTGGCATTTGGGCATGCACACTTAAAGAAGCTGATCCTTTAAAAGGGGTGGGTGTGAAGGGGGAAGGTAATTCAGCTTATGAATGGTCTTTTTTCTTCTGGCATAGGGCATTTTACTTGAACTACTTTTATAGGATCCTGGGTTTTGATACATATTTAGTAATAATTTGGAAAATTAAGCAGTTTTTAGTGTGTTATGAGAGAAGATGAAAAAGAAAACCTCTTTGGTACATGCAAATTGTAACTCTTATGTTTTTGTTTTCCAAATTTTCAGAAAGTTTTCAAAGTAGAGGCCTCATGTTTTCAGTAATTCCTTTAAAAATGAATTGCTTAACAATGCAATCAGTAGTATTTCAAGCACCAGCAGTTAATGACCTCTATGCTTAGTTGTGGTGGCAAGAACAAGCTGTTCCATCACCTTTCCAGGGCTGGAGGTGAGGCTGACGGACCTGTAGTTACCCAGGTCTTCCTTTTTGCCCTTATGAAGACTGGGACAACATTGGCCTTTCTCCAGTCCTCAGGAACCTCTCCTATTCTGCAGGACATCCCAAAGATTATGAAGAGTGTCCTGGCAATGCCCTCTGCCGTCTCCCTCAGCACTCGTGGGTGTATCCTATTGGGGCCCACAAACTTGTAGCACGTTAGTTTGCTCAACTGGTCTCTAACCCAAGCCTCTTCAGCTGAGGGAAAAACTCCCTCCTTCCAGAATTGCTCTGTGGTCTTGGAGGCCTGGGACTGCCTTAGAAGTAAATCCTGAGGCAAAGGTGGCATCAGTAGCTCAGATGCTCTGTGTCCTCGGGCACCAGGGCACCCGCTTCATCCAGCAGGGCCCACATTGCCTCTAGACTTCTATCATTTCTATTTTAATAAGGATTCCAATAGTACCATACAGCAATAGGATACCAGGCCCCGCAGAAGGCCCAACATTTCCATAGCTCAGGGTTCAGGAAAAAGTAGTCCACAGATGGATGTAGTTCCACAACACCACATGTTGGCAATCAAGTCTAAAACCTTCTCTTCATTTGAAGACAGGATCTGTGGTGAGGTACAGATGTTTTTTGAGCTAAACCACTGCAAAATAAAACAGCTAACCAACATCACATGCTTGCACCCACACCCTAACATGTCCATTCAAGGCTTTAATTATATTTATAACAGAGACCAGAAAATATGCTGCAGGAGGGCTGGAACAAAGATTAGCTTCTGTGACTAAGAGAAAACACATATGTGTGCTTGGCCTCAAAGGGCCAAGAAAACTCCATGAGCTTGGAGAGGATGGGAAGAAAGGTGGCAACATCCTGAAAATAGTGTCACTGTGTCTCTGTGAATAGTTGATAGTCTTCTGGAGATTGTCTGAGTCCTGGGGAAAGAGAGAAGGAAAAGCTAAACTGTATTACAAGCAAAGCTGTTCCTCCCATGTTGTTCTTTATAGGTTGTGCTATAGGCCTAGACAGGTTAGACAGAGACCTTGGTTAATCAGTGGATTAATTTGAGTCCAGCAGTTATGTTGCAACAGAGCTGTTCTGCATTGCATAACCTATTGCAGTATTCATGCAGACTATAAAGGCTGTAGCAGAAGGAAGTTGTTGGCTACACTTAACAGATATATCTGAACTATAAGAACAGCTCACTGTTCTCTTGATCTGCCTTCCCATTCTTAGCCTTGAAGAAAAACGTTTCAGGAAAAAGCAGTTGCATTGCAACATTGCTAAAATCTGAGAAAAAGCTGCAGTTTGTTCCTGTGTCTGGATTAGTAGCAGTGATTCTTCTGAAGAAGAAGTGACTGTTAAAACACACTGGATGTGATCAAGACAAAAAAATATTGTAGGCCAGATTTTTCAGATCAGAGCAGATAGTTGCTACTCTGCTGCTCGTGTAATCTATTAAGCACCCAATCTGACAAATGAAAGACAAAAGCATTATAGTAATAGTCTTGCTATGTGCTTACAAAGCCTACAAAAGGGCTCTGAGGACTATCACTCTCATCACACCCCAGAGGCAGTCATACAGCTCACTCTCCCCGAGCTTATTGCAGCTGGGTGTGCAGGGCAGGAGAAGCTTGGCTACACATCAGCATCCAGCCATTGCTTTCCACTTGGATTCGTCTCTCAGAAAGACCAAACTGGCCACATGTCTTTCTTATAACAGAAAAGGTAAAATTCATTCATCATGCTGATTTCAGTCAGGGTATTAGTCATCCTGCCAGGACAGTTGCCAGCCCTCCGTCATTGTTCCTGTAGGAGTTCCCTGAAGGCTGACTTTTAGATCAGGCATATGTGTGTCCAATGCTTATTTTCATTCTTCTAGGTGTTTTTAAAATTCTTTCTCAGTTCAGCGTGGTGATATCTGATGAAAAACAAGTGAGCAGGAGGCTGTCCTCCCCCAGCCACGCAGCAATGCCATGTTACATGTAGCCTTCTGCAGCTAAAGGAGATGGATCAGAAAATAATGCTAAACTCTGCTCTTGCAGCAGTATGAGAAGCACATTAGTTCCACTCATACAAAACCAGCTGACCTTCAGGGAGCAGACTGCCTGTCACTGGGAGTTTTTCAGTGGATTTAAAGAAGAAACAGCAGGAAGGCTCAGTCTTGAAAAAACATATTTATGACTAGACAACAAAGGTGGCCCACGGCCAATTTCAATCTAAAATTGGCCAGTAGAGTCACTTCTTCGATATTCTCAGTTTAATCTGTATGGCAATACAGTCACATTGTGGTGTTCCAGTCATTACTCTGCAGGCACAGCACTCTGAGCAGCCTGGGATGGTTTTGTACCATGGCCTTTGATTTTTGGAGGCTGAGGTAGCTGGGAGGGTCACAGACAGGACTGTCACAGCATCCCCTGTGGAAGAACTAGCTGAAAACACAGGAGCACACTGAGCTGTGAATGAATGCACCAAACCAGGAATCAGGTGCAGTGCCTTTTTCAGATCAGCACAGGTTACAGAGCTCTTTTTAATCTGTTTGACACTGGGACAGCCTTTTGACTTAGGAAGAAAGGAGGCAGCAAGATGCTTCTGCTGAAGAAGTTAACTTTTTATTAAATGGAATGCCTGATGCAAAGTTGGGTAAACAAGTGGATTTCACATCAAAGTGGGAGCCGTTGTATCAGAAGCCTGCCTAAAGACAAGCTTTCTGACATGCTTCACATGTGTGGCTATTTGGATAGCATGGTGTTCGTGTGTTCTTGTGTTTTAACCACCTGGCAAGCACTTTAATTCCTTCAGAGAAGGGAAGGACAGTGGCAGGCATGTCAGAGCTGTAGGCAGTTTACATGCCAGCTTTACACCCAACTGTGAGGTCACAGCACCGTGCCCTGGAGCTGACTCTGGCAGCACACACCAGCAGCTCAGAGCAGACCCAGTGCAACCCTTGCACTCACAGGCACTGCACTTCTTCCCCTCTTGGCAGCTGATGTGGATTTCTGAGAACCACCAGTGTGAGGAAATAACCCTGAGCAGACCATTTGTGGGAAGTGCCATCAAAAGGCTTTTGAAAGTGCTTCCCACAGCACACTGCAGTGTGCCAGTCTGCTCCCAGCACTGCTCCCACAACACAGCACCAACAAGTGTGATTTGTTAGGAGTGACAGTGTGCAGAGGACACCAAAACCAATCCCAACGTGGGTTAGGGGAAACCAAAAACCAATAGAAGCTTCCAGGCTGTAACCAGCAGAGTGAAAGGTCTACTTGCAGAAAACAGGCAGGAAAGGTGTGAGGGAACATAACTTCCTTTCTTAATTGTTGGTTCTCCTACCTTGGCACAAAAAGAAAGCACATAGATTGTATATTCTGACTGACTCCAGGTCACTGGAACAAAACACTTCCTTTCATTTGAAGCATGACTACTAAAGAAAAATGGGGATACTCCTCCAAGAGGTGCTGATAGGTCAGTTTTCCTCTTGTCAGCTCTGAGATGCTCACAGGAATGCATCATTTAGCATGGCTGTGGGTGACTCAGCTTAGCATCAGGGAAATTTCTTTAGTATTTTTCATGTACAGGTATCAGAGGAAAATGGGTTAAGACTGTCCTGTGACAGAAACATTTGTCTTCCAATGCTTGTAAAAAAAAAGAGGAAAAAACCCAAAGAAAGATAATTGATTGAAAAAATATTGACTGGATATTAGTTTAGCCATTTATTAGTAGTGCTAGTCAGATCTATTCTGTATAATGTACCATGCTGGGAGAAATCACTTTCCATCTAGACCAAGGATGAAATCAGGAGTTACAGAACCATACCAACTGATGCTTAGCTGTCTACTCAAGTTCTGACTGAGGTTTTGACAACTATTTATGATTACAGAAGAGGCAGGATAAGGTCTTTTATTAAGAAGAAAAATAATTAAAGATCCATTTAGCGACTGATGTTCTCTATTTCCAATACCATGAGAACAACAGTCCGTGAGCTAATTTTAACACGTGGAAAGAACATTTAATTTTATCAGAAGGAAACAATGAAGAATCTAATTTATTCTCCACATGTGTGCATAACCCCTATTGATATTAATAAATTAAGCAGCCTATGGAGAGGAAAATAGGCCCCCAAATGTGGAAAAAATGTTTTAAGAAAATTATCTGCAGCTTTATAATGACCACAAAAATTATTTCTTTATCAGTGGAGGGAGAAAAAGGGTTTTATATCCAGCCAGTCATGAAATGTTTCTGACTTTCCCAAGGCTAGATGCATGTGCACAGTGGTACACACATTCACAGATGCATATAGGGGTGATGCTCACTGACTCACACAAGCATGTCCTGCTCACTTGTTGCCTCCTTCCAACCATGATGATTCTGCTGCTCTTACCAACTATGGAGAAAAAAAATCTTTGTTTAATTTATGTTTTGTTTTAGTTTTTATTCAGAGTGGTTAGTGTGCTGACAGAGATAAAATTCACTGGAATTTGCATTTCACTCAATGTTTTTCATGTTTCAAAATGTCAACATAATAATGAGAGCAGGACTTCTGAGGCTTTGTTTTTTTTATGTATCTGTGGAATGAAAGGCAGGTTGGGCATGGGCACCTCTGTTTACTTTTGAGTCAGAGACAACAGGATCCTCAGTTCCTGATTAAAGCCCATTTGTTCTTTGAATGCTTTCCTCCCCATTTCACCTGATTTCATATAACATGCAGAATGAACATCCAATATTCAGTTATTTATGCAACAAATTGAGTAAACCAAAGAATTAGCTTAATCAACAAAGCAACCAGAAAGAAAGCTGTGAAAAAGGAGTCTGAAGGAAAGATCATATTCTGGGACACTTTCACTCACACAAACCTCAAGCTGAATTTCCCTA
>JANHGL010009190.1:0-17853 GCA_024611195.1 Ceyx melanurus | reverse complement strand
ATTTATTCTGCAGGGGTTTTTTGTTTTGGTTGATTTTTCTTTTTTTTTTGTGTGTTTGTGTGTGTGTTCAATCCAATTGTTTATTTTAGGTGAATGTATTTGAAGTAATATTCATTTTGTCACTATTTCGTTCTAGATCATCAACACATTAATTTAGGTGTTTAAATGTAAGCAATTGGAACTTTAACCTTCTGTTATAGTATATATAGTTAATACAGTCTGTGAAGTCTGGTGAACTGTATAGCTGATAAAGTATCCATAACCAAGTTTTAGTGGGATGGTCACTCCATAAATACTATAGCTACTCAAATGTAGCTATCTAATCTGAAACTGAAAAAGCCAAAGAACTTGATGAATATTCATAAATAATTGAGATTTATTAATGAAGCCTGCCTGGCTTTCAGCTCTCACTTTAGAAGGGTTAGTTTCTCTCATGAGCCTTGTGTTATATTTCCTGTGCCCTTGGATAACCTAGGGCATCTTCAATGTTGCCAGACACCTATGTTTAGGTAACTGAACCAGCCATGGTTCTATGTCCTAAATGTCTTCATCTGAATTAATCACCAGGGCTTCCTTTATGAAGGGAAATGGGCACTTCTAAGGAACAATATGTGACCTATTTTTAGGATGAGGTAAATTTTGTTTCAGAAGAGTCTACTTTTTTTGAGTCAGGACAATTGAAGCCTAGGGGAACTAGCCTGAATATAGGGATGTACACTATAGAAGTCTAAATTTAGTTAAATGATTCCTGTCCCATCCTGTAGGGATGTAAGTCATATTGTAAGGACACGAAGACTGCATATAAATATTCAGTCATCAGATCAATTTCCTTATCCAGATAGTAGAATATACAAACAAATAAACTAGGCAAACCAATGGAAAAGACGAACAGATTAATCTGTTTGTGATTCTGTGTTAGACAATAGGGGATACAGAGCACTTTTTCTTTTGAATACCAGGTAACACACAATTCAATAGTTACTAAATGAGAAATTATTTTATTTTTTTGGGAGGGAAACACATGCAGTTTTAACAAGCTAGCATTTCACCAGAAAACAGACGATACATCTTTCCAGTTATCTTTTTGTTCTCTTTTATAGAACTTTACTAACTGGCAGATAAATAACAGAAGAAAGCTACTTAACACATGACTATTTCATTCCTAGCATGTTTTACCTTGTGCTACCAAAATTCACACATTCTTTTTCCAGTAGTGGTCTTATAAACTGCTCATGTCTTAGCTTCTGTCTGGTATCTCCCAGGAAAGATGGAAATTCAGGTCCTGCTTGAAGTCAGGACTCAACTATAAGGTATAATGGAATTGGTTCCATCATATTTTCTATTGAGGTTTTTCTATATTTATAGTGTAATTAAAAGTTCATTGAGGAAAGGACATAATTTTATGTTTCTTGATTTGAAAAACGAAACAAAACCAAAAAACCAGACCAAAATAGAATTTCTGGATGAAGATAACTTTGAAAAACCTTTTGTTCAATATTTCAGTAGCTCTATATTGAAATTAAAGCATTAAGTTTTGAGTATTTTGTAAATTTTCATATAGGTATACAAGTTCTAAAATATCTAGCTATAACAACTAAGAATATCTTTCATATAATATTTCCAGACAAAAAATTATTTAAAAATTTTTCTCAATATTTTAATCTTCAGAATATTGAGAACTTTTTAAAAAGAGTGAAAACACCAACATATAACAGTGCTTCCCTCAAAAGGAGAGGAAAATATGTTATTATTTACTTTGAATGTTTTTGATTCATATGCAAGTTATAGGTGTATATATATTGTAAAAGAATGCAAGCACATAAACTGTATATCATTAATTAAGATGTAAAACAAATACCTTTCAATGACAGGAGGTTGTGCATATTAAATTAGCGTACTCCAGAACCTGGTCATTGCCCAAAATAAATATTTTATAAAATCTGATTTTCTTCTAAGAAAATCATTATCTCCACAAGCATTATCTGAAGTCACACTATTTGTTATTTTGTTTCCTACTACTTTTACACAAATTTGCTCTAAATATTCAGTGGCTAAGAACTGTTCAGAGTGACATTTCTAGGTGAATTTTTGTAATTAATCATGAACTTATATTGCAAAAGCTGATTTTAAGCAGTAGCAGCATTGTGTCTTAGTCCTGGAACATGGTTAACATATGAGAATTTTTATTTTTTTTTTTTTAGAAAGTAACAACAACAGTAAATTCAGAAGTAAAGTTCCCTTCTTGCTAATGTTGTATTTTGATCCTGTAAATATTGTGTTCTTTTGCTGTCTTTTAACTTTTGCCTTTCAATGAATAATGGAGAAGGACATGTGAGTCATACCTCTGTAGACCTCAGTGTTTGGCCTCCTTTCCAGCAATAAGGATGGGCTATTTATTAATTTAAATACATTTGGAGATTTTTTAATCTATATATCCTATATACTAAGCAAGTGATCTGACCACCTTCTTACTTTGTGAAATGTAGATATCATCTATTATACTCAACTTAGTGCTATATGTATATGCAGAAGCATAGATAAGGCACCTTGAGTGGTTTCGGATTTTAAGTAAATTTTAAGTGTCTAACCACTCATATTTTGGCCTCTTGGAGGTGTAAATGGATATGTATGCATATGTACACTGGGGAATTCTGCTATTTACAATATGAAAGTCTCATAACAGCTCTGAACAGTGATCAAACTGATTTTGATGTTTAATTGTCCTTGGTATTGGAGTGCAAGAAATTATTACGTCCTCATTTTATTTTGGCTTCTATTTTATCTAAGACTTTACAAAATTTATGTCTGTTTCTTGCTGTGTCTTGCTGTGCCTTGCCATGCCTTGCCACCCCTTTCCATGCCTTGCCTTTTTTTTCCTTTATTTTCCTTTTCTTTTTTTTTTCTTTTCTTTTTTAAAAAAAGGTTTGTGTAATTACAGGTTTTTGAGAGGTCACCATTCATAAGGTATTGCTTATAATAGTATACTAGTAATACTTTATTTTGAAGGACTCCAGAGCGTCAGGACTGCAGTTTTTCATTCTGAAGGACTCAAGCTGCACAAATTTCAACTTGTTTATGCAGTGTGATCTGTGATTTTTTTCAAAGACCACAGCAAAACAGTTTATCCCTTTATGTATTATTTAATGGCATACCAAAATGCTGTTACAATAATCATTGGAGGAAATACTGTACAATGAAATTCAGCTTTGGGATTTAGATAGAATATTCTTTCTCCTTTTCCTTCTCCACTTTTCAAACATATAAAGATATGAAATGTAAACATCTCTATATCTATATTCTACCTGTCAAACAGGATACTTATGACCATGGTGAGATCCTGGTTAGTAATAAGTCACTTCTGTTATGTCAAGACAAACTTCATTCAAAATAAACAGAACCAACCACCCCCCTTTTTGCTTGGATACAATTGTAGATTTCACATCCTCATTTCATCTAGATTAGGAAAGAATTACTAACAGGGGTAGGTCATTAAAAAATGTATAGTTTTGTTTACAGTTGTGAAATAATATTCATAAGACTAGACTCAGGATCAAGGTGGTTTCATTTTGTTGAGTTCTAAGGAATAAGAAAAAAAATCCTGTAATAAGAAGCCATAACACGAATGAGAATTGTCAATAAATTTGATGTAGATCTGACAATAAATCTCAAATAAGAGCACAACTGAGGAATTTTGAAGGCCAGGCATTTAGCTGAAATTGTATAATATGCACTCAATTTTTATATGCATACTTGTCTTCTAACATTGGACACCCACAGCAAACATATATTTCTGAACTGTACAGCCCTCATTTACTTCCTTTGTCCACACTAGTTGAATTAGCACCACAACAGCACAGAACTGAGAATTGTTGAGAGATGTATTATTGTTCTAGAGCTATATAAAGTTATGCTTTGAACTTAAGAACTTTTTTTAAAACATGAGTTCAATGTATAATGCAAAGGGCATTTATATATGGTATTGCAGTTTTCTTGATTACTCACTGTCATGTCCCTGTATATTGATTCTATCAAGGGTACTGTAATGTATTTTCTACTGCATGTCTCAACATTGCAGCAAGCATAGGAGGCAATTATATTTTTATGTGAAGCACTGTATTTAAGACTTTTTAATTTTCTACTACTTACAGGTATTAAGCCTGTTTACAAGGGCCTCTAGTGAAAGGACAAGGAGTAATGGGTTTAAATTAGAGTAGACATTATCAGGAAGAAGTTATTTACCTTGAGGGTGGTAGAACAGTGGAATAGGCTCTCCAGGGAGGTGGTTGGGGCCCCATCCCTGGAGATATTCAAGGTGAGGTTGAACAAGGCTCTGAGCAGCCTGGTCTAGTTGAGGGTGTCTCTGCTCACTGCAGGGGGGCTGGACTAGATGACCTTTGGATGCCCCTTCCAGCCCTAACCATTCTTTGATTCTATGATTCTATTTATCTACTATATTAAGAACTTTGTTTCTTGTTTTGGCAAGACGTTTTTGGAAAAAAACCCCAATCAAACAAACACACACACACACACACACACCCCCAAAAAAAAAAAAGGGAGAGAGCAAAGTTTTAAGTTTAAAAGAGCAAACTTTAAAGTTTTGTGAAATCAATACATTTCTACTTACTACATATCTAGTTACCAGACTGTTTATGGAAGACTTCAATAACAAATTAAATGTATCCTTGAATGATTGTTCAACATCATAAGCTATTATGAACTGTTCATTTAAAATAGTATAATCTAAAATAACACTTCTGATACTAAGAAATCAACAGTGAATGTAGAATCATAGAATGTTAGGGGCCGGAAGGGACCTCTAGAGATCATTGAGTCCAACTCCCCTGCCAAAACAGGATCACCTAGGACATGCCACGCAGGAATACATCCAGGCCCATCGATCAGCAAACCATAAAACATTAAGCAATATAAAAGTAATGTAAGTAAACATATGCTGATACAGTTAGGTTTACTACTAATTAGCATGTCGAAGGAGAAAAACATGAGAAAATCTTAAGAATCCTGGTTCCACTTGAAATGATTCACAAAGGGCTTGTACTCAGTTTTATCAAGTGATCAGCTTCAACAATTTTGGGAAATACACAGCTGGCTATGGTGGTATTCTTCTACAATCACAGGACACTTAATAATGTAGCCAGTTGATGCTTAAGAACATATAGAAGAGCTTTCACACCATTTAAATTCCTTCTTTAGGAATTACAGCACAAAAAGAAACCTACTAGCTGGCCTATTAGCTATTTGTATCTGTTCTCATATGGATACTTTCTCCTAAGGCTGTCACAAACCACCTTAAAATTCTCTATGTATCACTCAGTAGATGTTTTATCATCAGACACATGCTATCCTGTTTTTATGAGAATCCTGCAGTTCTGCAGAATGATCATAATGTTCCACACTTAATTAAGCAAGCTGCAGGATCTTTCACTGATGTATTAATGTTTCACAAAATTTTTGCAAAAAATGGTACTTTTGATAATGATGATTGTACCACTTTCTTCAGCAACATGTTTTAAAGTATGACTGGTTTATTCCAATAATTCTCTAAAGCACTATTTTTTGTGACAAAATAGGTACTTAATTTGAAGTGGACATTCTTGGGAATCAGTAATGACATTTTCTAAAGGTTGTAACCAGGAACTGCAGAAACAATATGGAAAATCTATATATTTCACTTTTAAGGTAAACTTTTATTTTTTTTTTTATTGACTGAATAACCTTTTTTTTTTTTTAAATGTACATTTTTGAAGAACAATCATTTCACATTTATAAGGAGCCACTTCCACTGATACTTTATCTGTTTTCATTGCTCAGGACTTCACACTAGTAGAAGGAAAAAAATGTTTACCCTTTTACAGTCAATAGTGTAGTCAGTCTGGTCCTTTGATTTTAAGATCTGTTAAATATTTTATATAGACTTATTTAACAGTAATTTTTGAAACTACCACATTACTTATTTATTCCACAGATGTATTTTAGCTGTAGTGTCTATGACTAAGGAAACCAGTTAACTGTATTTTAGTATTTATGTTAGTAGAATTCCCATTTAGGGATATGAACATAATCTTTTAATTATACTCTTATGAAACTCTGTTCCTTGAAAAATGGTACTATCAATTTGAATTATGTTTGGAATAGAATGTCTATAGATGGTGCAAAGCACTTAATTGACAGTGTTGCTATAAAAGAATGTCCTGTAATGAATTGCCATCAAAACTAATAAGCCACGCACATTACATAAAATATATATTTGAACAGATCTCAATAAACTGCATGGATCATTGGTCTTTGACAGCTATGGATCAGAGAAAAGCCTGATCCTGACAAGTGTCTGTGAATCTGTGAAATGCAACCCTAACTTTGATTAGCTCTAAAAATACAGACATTAAGTATTGCTCCAGACCTAACACCAACTTAATTGACATCAGGATTTGTGATTCAAAAATTGAGTGTATGTATGTCTTATTAAATAAAAAATTGGGTAGGAAATGAGGTGATTTAAAAAAAAATAAAAATTTGATTGATTGAATGATTGATTGAACAAATGATTTTTTAAAAAAAATCAGTGTCTTTGAAACACATAGATGATGGTTTCCCTAACCTGGAAAATCTAATGAAGTGCTGAAAAATGAATATTATATCAACCAATCACAGCTTCAAGGGAGGAAAAAAAGAATTTGAAAACTTGGACTAATAAAAATGACAAGGCGTAAGATTGCAACCAGAGTTCCTGAAGTGCATTAAAAAGAAAAAGAAATCAAGCAAGACAGTCTAATAAATATAATATGTTTCTTCTTTCTTCTCTGTGCACAGGTTTTATCTCCTGTTGTGAATATTTAAAGACAAAAGCAGTAAAAGTATCCCAGTTGCCCATGTTCATAGTTATGTATTCTGAACATTATTATTCAAAACATAGAACTCTTCAAGGCATTATATGAAACACTGCTGCTTACACAGTTTTAAGATAAAATAAAGGGACTTAGTAATAAGGAATCAGTTGTTAAATTGATCATAGCTGTACTGCTGGATAGAAAGTAATTTGTTGAGGGTTTAAATAATATATATCTGAATACAACTGATTATGCTTACGAGAAAATCCTACTTAAAATTCTTATGAGAATTTTCTGAAACTTTTAGTAAAAAATATTGGAAATTACCTAGCTGTCACTCTCTCTATAACAGATTCTGTCTCCTTCACTTTCATTGTTTGATAAATTATCTCTTTATTTTTTGTTTTGATTTCAACTTATTAGTGGGGAGAACTATTTTTCCAAGTTTAGACACTTTGCTTTTCAAAGGCTTTTCTCCAAAATATATGTTGATCCCCAAGTAAAATACCACATAGTAAGATATTACCACTTACTTATCATAGTAAGAGATAAACCACTTGAGTTTTAAAATTTAATTTTCAGATTCTGAAATATATAAGATAATACCTAGAATGGCAGTTAAAATGACTTCTTAGCAGGAATGGACATAATAACAAGAATCATAGCACACATAGCATTAAGATGTGTCCTCTTGTGTTTCATGTAAACTGTTGATTTTGTGCCTTTAAAACTAAGACTTCTAAAGCAGGTATTCTTAAGGTTTTTCCTAGGATCCTGGTTATCCAAGATCCTGAGAATCTCTTGTGTGCATATGTAATACAGAGTAACCCCATACTGAAAAAAGAACTGCAATGAGGTCATTCTTTTATGCATTAAAATGTTAAAATTAAAAAATTTAAAAAAAAATAAATTAAAATGGTAGAATGTAGAACACACACAAAAAGTAATAGCTTTCACTGATGTGTATGCAGTATAGTTCACCCTTTAATTACATAATCACCTATTCTTATACGCCTCCCTATCCTAAAATATGTTTCTATTCATGTGAAGACTAGATTATGATCATTTGAAGACAAGCCATCATATTTTCTTTTATCCACTTTATATCTGACCCCAGGCATTATTATTTACACTATTTAAGTCTTGTTTAAAGACGTGACTATTAATTTCCTTGCCAATCTTTCTGACACCTGAGTCCTTCATAAACATTAGTATGTCTCACAAATCTCTGAGATAAAACAATGCTATTATCCCCACTCTGTAACCTCTGAGCTTCTGTTTCCAGCTACAGTCCTCAAATATATATGTACATGGGGTATATAGGAACATGACTACATTGATGGTAGTGGAAATTAGAAATTGATATACTCAAGGTCAAAAATTGTTTAGCATTGCTATTAGAATTGATCATACCTTCTGAGAAAACTTGCTTGAATTACAAAATCATATTACATCATATGTATATGATATAATATAAACAAAACAAAATAATGTCAGTCTTTTTTTTTTTTTTTTTTTTTATTCCAGGAAGGCTGGGGAGGGACTTTTTACAAAAGTTTTAACTGATAGGACAAGGGGAAATGGGTTTAAGTTGAAGGAGAATAGATTTAGATTAGATTTCAGGAAGCAATTCTTCAGTATGAGGGTGGCAAGACTAAATTTACGAATAATTTGGAATAAATTGCCCAGAGATGTTGTGGATGCCCCATCCCTGGAGGTGTTCAAAGCCAGGTTGGACAGAGCTTTATGTAGCCTGATCTAGTTGAGAAGCATCCCTGCCCATGACAGACAGGGAGGTTGGATTTGATGGTCTCTAAGGTCCCTTCCAACCTAGGCCATTCTATGATTCATATGGAGTCTGTGATTTTCAGACTGTCAAAATCAGTCTGTTTGTTTAAATGAACATTAAGTATGGAGTCTTACCTGCTGCAGAATTATATAAAACAAGACATGAAGTGAGACATTAAAACATGAAGAAATCTTATCCACTGGTATGGGAGACATCTCCAGATTTTAGAAGAAGGAAGGCTGTTTGTTCTCTTTTTCTCTCTATCATTAATATCTTGTTTTGATTAAAAAAAAATAAAATTGTAGTATGAAAGACTTAATGAGCTACTTTCCAGAAGCAAGATGCTAAGAATAACTGTTATACATAAGAAATTGCAGTTCAGGATTTAAATGAGATAGAAGGGGTCAATCTGGGGCAAATCTCTAGTGGGTTAGTTTCAAAATAAACATTGAGCTTCCACGATTTTTTAGCTATGGTAGATGTTTTAAAATGCACAGTGTGAATCAGCAGTATTCATGTACATCAATCAGCCCAGAGGCTCGGAAGTCTAAATTGGTTTTTGATGTTTACACAGAGAATGAAATAAGAAATGTATTTGCTACATTAATGGGATTAACCTAAGCTTCACTATTAAGAAGTCCCTCTACTTCTTATAGCCTGGGGAGACACTAAACTGTAATATAAATAATATTTGCTTTATAAATGTAATCAATTATAAATAAGTATAGCAGAGTAAATATGAAACAATATACTATATTTCTTAAAAACAAGGTCTCTGTCTTGTCTAAAAGAGCCAAAAACTGAATTGATTTAATATGTTTCAAATGCTAAAAAAAAAAGGTGCATTTTAATGAATATTGGGAAGATTACGTAGAATGTATGTATATAAAAATAACCATCGTGTTATTCTTGGAGTTACTAATGGCACTGTTATGTCTAACAGCATAGGTTGAGATAAAGACAGTTCTGGTTTCTCTGGGACAGAATCCTAGCCCTGCCATAGTCTGCAGGCTGTTAGTGATTCAGAATCAGCCAGGCCAACTGTCCCAAGTTGGCTCACAGGTGTATCCCAATCCATAAAATTCATGCTCAGTATAAAGGGGGAAGTTTGCCAGACATGATGGGTTTCATATTTAGGTTCTTATATCTTCTATGGACTGCCACTCCACTTATTGTGTCTGATACACCTTTGCTGGGCTGAGTTTAACTCTGTATAATTTGTACTGGCATTTGTATTAGTTTTGCTGTTTCATTACATTCATTTTAATTTCAACCCACTGCAGTTCTCTTTCTCCTGATTCCCCTTATCAGATGGGGAGTGGTTATCAGGTGATAGAGGAACTGCTATAGTTAACCCCAGATATGAGATGAACTTAGACAATGGTTTAATAGCTAAAAAAATTGCATAAGGAATTTGCTACTTTCCATTAACAGGCAGCTGTTCAGTCATCTTCAGGAAAGCAGGGTTTTATCACATGTAATAGTTACTTAGGAAGACAAACATCATAATGGTGAACATCCTCCTTCATCCTTCCCTGTAGCTTTTATTCCTGAGCACAATACCATGTGGTCTGGGATATTATTTTGGTCTATAGGGGTGAATTGTCCCAGTTATCTCTGCTTTCAGCTTCTTATGCACTTCCAGCCTACATGCTGGTGGGGTGATATGAGAGACTTGGAAAAGGCCTTGACTCTCTGTAAACACTGCTCAGCAATAACTCAAACATAACTGAATTTTCAATACTGTTTTCAGCACAAATCCAAAACACAGTCCCATACAAGCTACTATGAAGAAATTTAACTGTTCCAGCCAAATCAGTATAGGACAGAAATATATAATCCAAAAGACATGCTGTGATTACATATATTCAGAATTCACATATTCACACATTTTTATTCAAATACATGACAGTAAAAGTGAATTAAGTTTATTATTCTGAATAGTTTTTTAAGACTGGAAAGACTACCACATAACTTTCAAAACCAGATCTAGAAGGATTAGATTGTTAAGCAAAATAGAGAGCAATTTCCATATGTGCATGCAGGGAAGGTAGAAAGCCAAAAAGTTCTGTTTAGTGAGCTCAAAGTGTAACCTTTAAATCTGTCTGCTGAGACTAAGGTTCAACATTAGATTTACTGTTATGTTCTAAGAACATTTGTTTGCATTTCTGTTTCTCATACAACAAACTGGTTTGATCCAAGATGCACAAGTATGTATCTGAAAACTCTCTGTCTGACAAATTGAAGTGCTTCTTATGCAAAGCATCTAAATAATCAGAAATATAAATTAATGAAGTATATTCCTGTTCCCTGACAGGTTAAATCTGCAGCATGAGAGATCCTCTTAATTCAGCATAATGAGGTCCTCCACATGCTACCTATCTCATATCCAAGCTCTTAAAGCCACTTGCTTTTTGAGCATTTCCTGATACTGATCATCTAATCCAACCAGTGAAATAAGTTTAATTCCTTGGTTCCACAGGGGTAAGGAGGCTCAAACCTAGAGAAAAAAATCAGTCATCTACCAGTTATCTATCACAGAGCTTAGTTTTTAGTTATCCAATCCCAAACAGCACCAAATACCCAAAGGTTTTGTCTTTAGGATCTCTGTACAATATACAGTAAAGTTGAATGCCTGAAAGAACTGAAAAACACCTTTATATTCTGATTGTGGAAACAATCTAGAAGGAAACAAAGGGAAGACTAAACACAGTGGCTGTATTATTTCTCTAGACTTCAGGGGCTTAAATCAGGTCTGTTCACTTGCATACAAAATACACTTACAATTACAATCTGAAGCAGTTAAGTAAGGCTGGTTCTAAAATGTGATTTCTGAAGAAGACAGCAATGGTTTCTTATTTTAACTCAACTCAGCATTTTAAATAACCATGCTCAAAGAAGTATATATGTCTCTACTAGTTGAAGAGAAGCACATTTCCATTGAAATTGACAGAGCCAGAGGCAATGGACACAAACTGAAACACAGGAGGTTCCCTCTGAACATAAGGAAACTCTTTTTGACTTTAAGAGTGATGAAGCACTGAAATAGGTTTCCCAGGGAGGTTATAGAGTCTACATCCTTGGAAGTATTACAAATCCATTTAGATATGATCCTGGGCAAATGGGTCTAGGTGACCTTCCTTGAGCAGATCAGCTGACCTTCAGAGGTCTCTTCCAAACTCAACCACTCTGTAATGCTGTGATTCTGTGATGCAATTTCCCCTTTTAGGGTCTAAAACCATTTCAATTTTGTGTTCAAAATAGGCAGATATCTCTGGATGTGTCTATACTTCTGACTAAGCCCCTGGAAAAAAAATAGAAGCTGTTTCTTTACTAGGTCTATGGGAAACTACTCCTATTTGTTAGTATTTAATTTGTGATATGTAGATGTAGATAAAGTATCAGGAAAAGGTAGAGAAAGGAAGAGGTCAAATGAAGGGATGGAAGTGAAACTGCTTCATTGTGCTGTGATTTGCTTCAAAAGCTGTAGGCTTTCCCAAATTGAAGACTGCATTGATTTTCTACTTCAAAAACAACAGTGCAAATAAGAAGTCTGTCAGGGAATTTGTAGGATGGAATATTTTCCATTAATTAAGTGTATATTCACTCGTAAGCTCCCAGAAACGTAGCTGGACATGAATTAATCTCTGAATGCAATAACTTAATTAAATCTTATTAAGAGTTACTTCCCCACAGAATCACTAATTTTGGTACAGCCACGGGTTAAGGTGATTTAGCACTATAAGAAATATATAAAATAACAAAAATCCTTCTGATTTTAGAGTTACAGTGCTTGTATTTTTTTAAGGTATTGTAAAAATGTAATCAGAAACATGAAAAGTAAAAATAATAATTTTGAAAAGGAGTAATAGATTCTCAGAATGATGCCAGCCTTGGCTTTTTTGAAGAGTGTCTAGACATGAGAATGTCAATACCACAATAAAACTAGAATTAAAAGTCAATCAATAAAGTCAATGCTTATCTTTAAATATTTGTATAAAAGTATTCTAAGGTAAAAGTAAAACTGGATAATTTGATCTATCCTGAATTTGACAATAGATAAAAATTTGTGTGGAAACCTCAGATTGTGTTAAATTTCTATACATATTTCTGCTGGCTAAAGATATGCATTAGAACGTAATTGTCATTCTCCTGGGTAGATTTTTTTTCCAGCTCTGTTTATGAATAATGAATAGGCATCTTTAGATAAATTGGGTATTTACTGCTTAGGTGGAGTTCCTCCTGAGGGAAAGGAGATACCACACTCCTACTTACAACTATACAAATTTTCATATATATAGACATTAAGACAAACTAATAAAGAAAAACTTTAAAATATTTGACAGATACATAGTTGAAGGGATACCAGACACTTTGTCAGTGTTAACTACATCTCAGACTTCCTTACATGATTTTCTAACTAGTCCTGCTAAATGCCTGAGAAGACCAACTGAAACATATATCTGAGTTATGTGTCTGAGCAACTCTAGGTTTTGATCAAAATACAGAAGTGTAAAAAGTCTCCCATTTTAATTATTTTTACTATATTTAAACAAAGAAACCAACAAACAAAACCACAAACAGACAAAACCTTTTTATAAATAGTAACAACAACAAAGTGGGTTACTGAAGTATTTAATCTAACATTCCCTGTGCACTCCAGCATTATGATCACTAAAGCACCTGGTCTATTTCATGCCCAAAAAGTGTCATGATCTCCATCTGAGACCTCATCTAGGTCTCCCTCTTGAGAAACCACTTTAAGATAAGGAAAGTCTGATATATTTCTAGGTTGGAAGAGAGATTGCAAGGTAGGAGTATTCCACTGGATGGAAGAATATAGTTGTTCTCACATGGTCAGTAGTTCAGTCATAGCATCTCTGATTCACGTTCAGTAAATAGTATCAGATTTCTGGAGAACAGTATAGACTGAAGAATGCTTATATTAAGATGTAAAGATGATCCTCATTCACCAAATTAAACAGGTGGATCCATGAACACAAGGTCTTAATGGGTTCCATTTTTTTGGTAGTTTTTATTTGTAGTTAAGTGACTTTGATCTCTAAGAACGTACAAGGTATAAATGAAGCTTATTTTATTTTTTTAATTCTGTAAATGAGTCTCTCACTATGGTAAAATGTCATATGTTATTAGGCATAGTGTTTTTTTCACAGAAAATTTACCTTATATGTCTGTTTATTCACCCTCTTGATTTGTTGTTTCTGTTTTTGAAGTCAGCCAACACTGTATAAGCAGATAAGAATTCTTTCACAGAATTCCTTGAAAAAGCAAACTATTAAAATTAGCTGTCTGTTACAATAGGTTAACACAGCACTTAAAGGGGGCTACAGGAAAAATTGAAATGGATTCTTTATCAGGGTGTGTACTGATAGGGTTAGGGATAACAGTTTCAAACTGAAAGAGGGTATATTTAGATATCAGGAATAAATTATTTTTAGATTATTTAATAGATTATTTTTAAGGTCGCTTCCAATCCACACCATTCTGTGATGCTATAATTCTATGATAAGTGTGTGGAAATTTTAATAACTGTTGGAGTTTCCTTAGGATTTGGATATATATGTATTTATGTATGCACAGTAACACCTTTCTTTTTACATGCCAAAGAGCATTCAGTGTCACCAGCAGTTACTGGAAGACTTTTCTGTTAGTCTGACTTGTGCAATGCATACTCTAAAAGGGAGTGTCCTCGTTTAGCCTTAGAACATTAAAAGTGTGATGCAGAGTTAAGTTACTGGCTACATAAGGTGACCCAAGTCACAAGCGATTTACGGTTTCAGCATACTCTTATAATTCATAAGAGTATCATGTTACCATAAGGGTTGCTGAACAACAAAACTTTCAAACTAGATTAAGATAATTTGTAGATATAATGTTTTATTAATTACATTCAAAATAATCAACACTGATGTAAATACTTGCAAGACAAGAGGTGGAGAAATGAAAGAAAATCTGCTTAATAAATTTACAGGAAATAAGTACTTATCAGGTATTGTCTTCCTTGTTTTACTGATTTACAGTGTTCCTCCTAAGGAGGTTGTAATTGAGATTTCCATCTACATGTCCCAGTTTGAAGTATTTGTTAATATATGTCAATAATTTATAGGAGAGAGCCTTTCTTGAAGAGCTGTTGTCATAGAACACATTCAGGATCACTTCTTGGAGCACATATTCAAGTAGAATTGAATCTTCAATCTCATCCTTTCTCCCACTATTTTTGAAAAAGTCTGTTAATTTATTACAAACTATATCCTCTATAAAATATTTTGGGGGTTATTAGAACATATTTAGTCTTTCATTAGCAATTTCTTCTATAGTCTCCTTATCTTGGAGATAGTTGTGTCATTTTCTTACCTAAGGTAAGAGTTTACTAGTTTATATCATTAGGAAAGAAGATATATTTTTGTCTATAAAAGCATGTGCATTCACCTGTGCTTAAATAGGTGATAAGTAACCCTGTACTTCAATGAGATGTAAACCATTTTTTTACCCTTTAATGCTTGCTGTGTTTCAGTATGAAATGCACCTTCCACTAAAATATATTGTATAGCAAACTATATTTTCTCTATAAAACCACCACATAATGTGTTACTCATTCCTAACTAGCTTCTGGACAAGCATGTCTAAATTACAAAAATAAATTAGAATACTCTTTGGCAATAAGTTTTTTGCACCAATAAAAGTTGTAGAAACAGTACTTTTTTTGAAAATGGATATGTTATTCCACTAACATAACATACTAAAATTTCATTAATTCACTTCTATTGTTTTCATTCTGCAAAAAATTACTTGCTTATTCTACCATTACATCTTATCTAAGACATTAAAAAAAAAAACCCAACATGCTTAATGAATAAGTATAGCTTCATTCCTTTGGGATGAAATTACACCAGAAAGTGCAAGCCAGAAGGGCATCTGTTGTGTCCTAATTGCTAATATTCAGACAGTCCTTTGGACCTTACTGGAACTAATTCAATGCAATCAATACTCCTCACATTCTGAAACACCATTAATGTGTATGTTACATCCTTATTATCAGTTCTTCTGTTCTACCAATCTACTTCTATCAGTTTACACTAGTTGTTAATGTAGACAAAATGGTAGTGAACCAACCATTTTTGAATAAAAGATCTGGTTTTATGTAAGATAACTGTTACTACATGCAGACTCATTTTTTTAAGATTGTTAGATATGAAAACATAGTGATGTAGTGTGAACAAAATCCTTGTGAATGCCTGTAAAAGCAACTACATCACTTCATTTTCACTGTAAGAAGTACGGTCATTCTGGCTATTAGATGCATTGTATTTACATGTAAGTTAGGATAGGATAGATCCTAATACTTCACTAATATCCAGATATATAAACTGAAAAAATATAGTTATATGGATCTTGATCTTCAAAGAGTCTGCAGTGGCTTAAATTATGTAGCCATGCAAGATTGTATGAAAAACCATGGAAAATAAGCCCCAAGAAATAAAACTTAGATTGTTTATGATAAGGAACTTCAGGGACCTGCAATGTGTTATACACTAAATCATAGAATTCCATGTTGTTATAAAAAAAAAACAAACCAAAACCAACAAAAACATTCATGATGGCCATGTATTTTTCACTTTACTGATTTACATTTATTATTCACTTTATGGATTTGTTTTTTTCCTGAATCATGAGATACACAGGTCATATTGTTAGTTTTGACTAAAATCATAATCAAGGTATATAACTAAAGAAAATGTTTCACTGCACCCAAATTGTGTGTATCTGTAAATTACACCTACAAGATTAAATAGAAAGAAATCTTTTCCCCTTTTTTCTCTCAGTTTTATAAGAAATATAGAATAACATCATGTAAAATTTTACAGTATTCAGAACATATTAGGAGTCAGAATTTATGCCCTGAGCATACTTTTACAATATTTGAAACATTAGAAGAATTTAGATTTTATGTCCTGGAAGTGCACTTTTCTTCTAATCAATGTACTTGTTTGATACTGTGGTTAATGGAAATTTTATGCAATTTTAAAAGTGAATCATTGCATAAAACCCCTCTACTTACAGCTGCAGTATCTGTTATTCAGTCTTACGTGAAGCTCATCAGCTAAACTGCTGGTAGATGAATCTTTCATCTGATATTGTAGTTTAACACATAGTCAAATAGTTTTGGGGTTTCTGGACAAATCATTGTTAACAGTTTTTCCTTTGAAGCCTTAATTCACTTCAGACTTTATACTTTCTGTGATGTTACCAAACCATTGTCTCAGAGAAACGTTGACAAATTAAAGTAATTAAATTAATTGGATGTTAAAGTAACAGCCTTTGAGTAGAGTAGTGAGGTATAGAACAACTAAATTGTCAATTTTTGTGTTTAATCCATGTAACTACTGATAAAGCAGATCCTATAGCTTCCATGATACAAATAATTACAATTACAGATCTGATAAAAAGTTCAATAATGGCTTGCTGAAACTTTTTTAAAAAAAAAAAATCTCCATTTTTAAAACTTCCAATATTCAATCTCTGTCTCTTGCTTCAGGGACATTTTTGCTGTTACATCATACCATGTGCTGAAATACTATTGTTGGGATCAATGGTATTATGTAGCCTTGATTCTAAACTATTGCAGTGGTGAACAAGGGCTCAAATGTCTAATTGTCTCATTATCAGTGAAGTAAAATAGTATATAAAATGAGATGATTAACAAGAGAAAAACATATTTTCCATCCTATTTGTATTGAAGAAAAATATTATCATTATACTATGAAGGAGGTAGACAATGGTGGGTTTTTATTCCTAGTTCTGAGATAATCCATCATGGCTGCATTCAGACATGTCAAGAAGGGACTCACCACAACTCACCACATCATTTCAAGGAATGACAAGAGAGGAAATAAGCCTGTGGAAATCTTATTTTATTTTTTTTCTTAGCTTTTATTAGAAAAAAAACCCAAACCAACAACTTTAAAATATTCATTTTCAGTGATTATTGTCAAATGTGTAAGCCAGCCTTGTCTTTTGATATTAAATAATATGTCTATATTTAAGAAAGCAGATGAAGTTAAATATCATACCTGACATGAAAACTGAAAATTATCACTAGCTCCCTAATTCTTGTCCATTAAGAAAAAAAGAAGACATTTTCGTGTTAGGAACTGCTGTAAGATAACTATATTGTAAGTGTTATAATGTAAATATATT
>JANHGL010009189.1:35538-46232 GCA_024611195.1 Ceyx melanurus | reverse complement strand
TCTGGAGACACTTAAGACCCGCCTGGATCTGTTCCTGGGCGACTTGGTCTAGGTGATCCTGCTCAGGCAGGGGGGTTTTACTAGATGATCTTCTAGGTCCCTTCCAACCCCTAATATCTATGATAATGATAGAATGAGAAGAAATGGCCTCAAGTTGTGTCAGAGGAGGTTTATATTAGATATTAGGAAGAAATTCTTTACTGAGAGAATGGTTAGGCAGTGGAACAGGCTGCCCAGGAAGGTGCTGGAGTATCCATCCTTGGGGGTGTTAAAAAAATTAGTAGATATAGCACTCAGTGCTGTGGTCTAGTGGTTAGAGAGCTGTTAGGATAAAGGTTGGACTTGATGATCCTAGAGGTCATTTCCAACCATTGTGATTCTATGATTCTAAATTCACAATATTCCAGAGGAAACCTTCTAAGACTTCCCATCATGGTACAGATTTTCCTTTGTATGACTGCAAATTCATCTCTGACAAAAACTGGACTTGACAACCACATTACATTAGCAGATCATAGTGACTATCTCCACATTCTGCCCATTCCTCTGAATCACCAGCTGTCCGTACTTGCATCTTATGTGAGTTTAATCCCTTTAATAATATCCTCAGTTGTTCTGTTCAAGAACTCATGTTGTATATGCCCCATAGTTTAGTGTTGTCACCAAATATTATCATTATGCTTCTGCTTTTTGTGATAATGCTAAAAAAAAAGTAATTTGACCCCAACAGTTTATCATGGAGGGCTTACTGGGAGCATGTCTTTGCCTGATGCATTCACTTTTTAACAATGCCTTTCTCATCTGACAGCAAATTCCTTACAGACCTTGCACTTTCTGTTAATTCTCATGTTCATTAGATATTCCATGTAACATCGGTTCATATGTTTTACAGAAGTTCAGAGGAATCACCCTGCATATGTCTAGAAAGTTGGTTACACAGTGAGCCTGGGAGGACCTGTGGTTGACAGAGCCATTTCATGCGATTTCCCATTCAATTCTGTATTTTTAAGTAACTTTCACAGAGAGGTCTTGCTCTTTTGGAGCCTTGTTTACAGTTAAGACCTACCTGTCTTTT
The DNA here is from genome assembly GCA_024611195.1 of Ceyx melanurus. Classification (NCBI taxonomy): domain Eukaryota; kingdom Metazoa; phylum Chordata; class Aves; order Coraciiformes; family Alcedinidae; genus Ceyx; species Ceyx melanurus. Next base: position 45,157 of record JANHGL010009189.1, on the reverse strand, counting down.
ATTGCCCACATCACTTTTCTTGATTCTTTTATACAGGTATTGCATATACAGTTCTCTAGTCACATGTTGTTGCCCTCGGTTTGTTTGGCTGGAAAATACATGCAGTTCGGTCCTGTGACTTCCTCTGCCACTTCCTCCAGAAATCTTGGCTGGGGAAGAGTTTGTTTTCTCAGCTGGTACTTTTTCAGCAGCTTGGCAGCTGCTATTCCTATCTACCACTGCCCTTGATTCAGTGGAAACAGGCAACCATTCATGTAGTTCTGCAATCAGACCACACTTGTTAACTCATTCTCATTGTTCAGAGGCTTCACTTCCACTTTTTTTTTTTTTTTTTTAAATAATGCTGTTAGTTTAGAAAAGCAAAGGACAGTACCTTGGCTTTAACTGTGGCAGTTCTGTTATTTGCTCTGCTTTGACCTCTAATGTGTAGCACAAGGGCAGTATAACTACTGCTAAGATGGGACTAAGTTTATGAAAGGACTGTGTGGTATGGGATCTGTGGTATTGATGTTTTAACTTTGACTTGAAATGTTCTTACCAATGATGTGCTCACATGAAAAATTTAGTAGCCAAAGAAGTTCAGTCATGAGTGGTGTCCATGTTAGGTTTCAATGGAACAATAGTATGGGTAGAAGAAGAATTAATAGTTAGCATGTAGTTGGAAACACAGAAATTAGAAAAGTTTTGTAATACCAGGTTTAATATGGATAACTCAAGAGATTTCTAGTGATAATTCTGGAAGATAATAATCCTGAAATGTGATGGCAGTTTCAGTCTCAGTGGCGCCCCACTCTCTTTTTAAGTGGGTCTGTTGTGCTCTTCAGCTGTAGTAATTTTCTATCATTATTATAAATTCTGGAACTTCTCATGGCTTTAATCTATATCTGTAAAATTCAAGAAGTTTCTAAGTCTATGGTGTGAATATCAGCTAAAAAATTTTGGTCATTCTAATCAAAGAATTTGGTGAAAATTTGCAGTTAGATGTCCATTGCAGTTTTTAAGGTAGAGGATTCAAATATCTTTGAGATCAAAAGAACTATGGCCAGCTTTTTGAAGGTGGTTTATTTTTTCTTGGTTAGTTCGGGTTGGTTTTGACTTGGTTTGATTTTGTCTTTTGTTGTTTGTTTTTGTTTTTTGGGAGGGGAGGGTTTGCTCCATTTCATGCTTGAAGATCCTAAGCAGAGTAGCAAGGGAACCTGGCAACGCAATGCAGTCACCAGATGGTAGCTGCTCTTGAAATATCCATCACAGTGTATACAATAGCCACTTTTTTTCATTTACTCCTCATGTTTTGAAGACTGTCATGAGAAGCTGATGCAGCTGTTGCATTATGATGTCATCAGTCCCACAGTTGTTTCTAAATTTGCTTCCTGACAAAGCATTTCAGTGGCATCCTGGTGTTTAGTACTAGGGTAATGGCAAGAATGGGACACAGACAGGCCTGTCAAAGCACATTGAGAGTGTAAAAGAAAACCACAACAGGAAACAAAGCAGATATAGATATATTACACTTGTCAAAACCTGCTGCTAGGTTACAAGAATCTCTACCTAATCTGAAGGCTGCCACACATGTATACAATTTTACTTTGTTTCTCGTTATTATGTATCTAGTGACTCCTCTGCTTAGCACATTACAAGCACTTTACATAACCTATTCAAAATTGCTTATAAGCATGAATCACTGCCCTGGAGCAAAGGGAATTCGACTGAATAAGGGAGACCAACTACCACCTATTGTTAAAGCTTGCAGATGCATAGGAGCAGCATTACTACATCACTTTTGGCTTTGACTTAAGACCTGTGTCTAAGGTCTGCATGTAGGGTACTTATTCTTGCAGACATTGAAACTGCTGCTGAAGTTTTTGCTGCACTGGGGCCTATGTTTTCAATGGCAGACTTCTGAGCACTTTGCACATCTACAAAGATACTGAAATTATTGTCTTCAATGGCTCTGTCTAGAGCGGTGGCTACTACCAAACTTACAGGTCTCCAATTTTGGAGAAACAGAGAAGAACCAAAGCACTTGGATTCATGGCTACTTCTGGAACTTTGGCCTAAAAGTTTTGAAATGAACGAAATATTAATTAAGCTGTTGAGTCACATGGATCCAAATTTGAAAAGCAAAGGGAGATCAGATTCAGCTTAGGTCAGAAAATAATTCTGATAGTAATTGAGCTGGAAGAATCTAATATATATATGACTTAACTGTTTCCTGGGAGAGTCTCACAACAAAGTTATTACAGATGTTCAAAGAATTAGAAGAAAACTGCTTTCACCCACTTTGAACAGTAACTATATATATAAAAAAATGATACAATATTATCAGTTGCACTTATTTAATGTGCTAGCATTTGTGCTAGCATTCAGCATAGTATGTCCAAGAAATATGAGATCTACTATTTGTTTTAATAGCATAGGTATTGATAATGTTTAATTGAGAAAGCACGGCTAGCACTGTATAGAGCAGGATGGAGTGTTGCATTAGTTTGTACTGAGCCATCTGTCTAGGATGCAAAGAAAAAGAATGACAGAAGAACATGGCATAGACCAGTATAATTTCAGTTTTCTGAAAGAACAGATGCAGACTGGATTTTTCTACTCCTTGCTGCAGACTTTTACTTCTCTAGGTCTGTGCGGGACCATTCTAATTACATCTGCATTGTACAAATAAATTCCCATCTAGCTTTCTGGTTATTTTGAGTTAAGAATGACATTATAAGAAAAAACACTGAGGAGAGAGAGTTTTCCTCTGAAGTCACAACTGCTTTTTGCAAAGCAGACTAGTGGCACTAAAGTAATATTGTTTTGTAGGAGGAACGTGCAAATTATCAATAGCCTTTCACACACACCCCGGGTTCCTGCCACTCAGCAGCAAGACCCAGGCAGGAGAGTGATGGGCAAAAAGCCAGCTTCATGAATCATGACTTGCAGCAGCTGGGCAAATATTTGCAGAGAGAAAAATAGTGTGAACTGAAGGAAGACTAAAGGAGTACCATGGCTGCTGTGACCTGTGGTTGCAAGATGTGGAGAAACTAACTAACTACTAACAATGTATAATATACTTTCTGGAAACATCGTCCTTCTATTTTTGTCCCGTCTAGAATTTTTTCCACTTTTTTTTTTTTTTTAAAGGATCGACTTTTACAATCTTTTCAGTAGCCTTATCCCTACCATGCACAGTTGTTAAACAGCTTCAGTTCAACAGATTTTTTTGTTATATGAATGTAAACTGCCTTTACATACATTATGTGTATTTGATTAGCACCTTTCTTTTATGAAAATAGTAAATTTAATTTTTACAGAACCAGTCTCAAAGCAATTATCTGTAATAAAATGTTAATGTTGAAATTTTAAAATCCTACTTATCACATTCATGAGATTATGCACAAAATTAATACCCAATTTGAAAGGACTTAAATTCTTATTTATATTGCTACTCAGGAAAAGGATTTCATAGTAGTGAAACTAAGTTTTACTATAGATAGTAAAACTTTTGCTTTGTTGTGCTCTAGGTAGCAAAGATGGCTGTCATAATATGCAGCATTTGCTACAAATCAAATTAGTATCATGGTTTAAAATTTATCAACTGAAGATCTTTATCCTGCTGATTACTCTCATCCTTTCATTTCGTAGAGCTTTAAAAGGTGTTGATAATAGGTTAAGTGATCCAGGAGTCACTCTACAGTCACTGTATTATCAGATATACAATTAGAGGTGAGACATGGACTAAGGGCCACTTTCTGAACTTCTGGCTGAGGCTAATAGGAAGAAGAATTTATTTCAGTCTCTGAAAGAGAGAACATGTGTCACAGAAAGTTGCTGAATTTTATTGCTTGCTCTATGGCAAGAGAGTATTCAATAAGAATTGAAATAAATAAGAGCCTTAGGTTCAAAATTAGATTTTGCTCCCTTCATGGGTATTAAAAGAGTTGCCTAAGTAAGGACAAGTGTGTGAGTTCCATTTTTTCCATTTGCATTTGTAGATTCCAATAAATACTTTTCTGTAGTAATCAACAGGGTGAATCAAGAACACTTTCCGTAAGGCTTAAGAAGCAACTTTTTTATCACTTCTTTGGTTTCAACTGTTAATCATAAAATAATAATAATAAGAAAGAAGTTAGACCAAGACAAGTGTTTCTATTGAGACAAATTCCAGGGTTTCTTGTTTTTTAGTTGGGTTTTTTTCAAGTCTTGTGAAAACTAAATCCTGTTGTTAGCTAAGAGGATATGCGGTGACCAGCCTTTTATGGGGTTAACATTTTATTGGTTCACAGCCAATTGATTTTGGGCCAGCACTTGCCTTCAGCATGCTGTAACTGCTATCATTTTGTTTTAAAATAGTTCTTAAAGTATCCTAAGTGATTCTGTAACATTGCTTTTCTATTAAACCCATTGCTGTCATTGCATTGCAGTGATGGCACCCTTGAATAGGCATGGAAATTAACAAGAATGTAGCTTTGTAGGTAAGGTCTATGCTATACTGGTAGAAGGCCTTACATTCTGCTCTCCAGAGACTGTGGGTCTTTTGAATTTGCATAAAAACCTCAGAAATTTATAAGCTTGAAAGGTAACCCAGAGTTACCTTCTTTTTTTTTTAGTGTTTGTTATTTGTGTGGTTGTTTGTATGCCTTTTACTCTCTCATTAATAAAATATAATGTGCTATCTGTTGCTCAGCATGTCAGACATAGTCCCTTGCTGCAGCAGTGAGCATCCATCTATGAAGCAGAAACTATTTTATGTGTATTAGTTTGATCAAGTTACATAATTACTGTTTTGTTGGGCATTAATGAATCATGAATAAAGGCCTTTCAGGGAAAGAAAAATGTGAATCTTCTTACGAGACAAAGCCAAATCTTTTTTAATAATCAAAGTAGCAGTCTAAGAATGGTGGTGTTTGTTCCCAACAAACTGCCTGTTCTAAACTGCTACACAAGTGCAAGATGTGCTTGATAGGCAATCTTAATTATTTAGGAGCTACACTTCTGTCTTTTCTGAAAATGAGGAGTCACTCTAGCATATGCTAGTCTGAGAACTGTAACAAGAGTAGTTTTGTGTACTTTAACTGTTTCTTACATAATTGCCACTCCTGAAGTAGTTCTGACCATGAAACTTCCGTTGTTATTTTGTTTCCACTGATAGTCCATTGCTTGCTTGGTATGTGGGAGGTAAAACCTGAAAACAGGCATGAAAATGGTATCTTCAAACTGGTGAAAATATATTATGAAGATACTCCCTTCCTGATAGCCTTCTTTCCCTCCCCAATGTTTTTCTTTATTAATTCCTTCCATATTTACTTAAGAATTAATTTCTTCATTAATACTAATTTTTACTCAGTTCTGCCAATTTATTTTTGTCCTTCCAGCAGGATTTTCCTGGGCAGTGTGGAAAAGTTTCAGAGATAGTATCACTTTACTTATAAGCAGTATCTCTCACAATTTGGAGCTGTCCTTTTGAACCCTTCCATCCTGTGAAATCCCTGGTTGCTGAAGTTTTCATTTCACTTATGCATGTAGTCTTAAACAAGACTTTTTTTTTTTTCTTTATTACTTTAATTTCTCACTGGATTACCTCACCTTCATTCACCTCTTGCATTCACTGTTAAGCAGAACCTAATAAATACATTTGTATCCAGAATCTGCATTAAACCATTAGTGTGCATTGTGATGCCTTGGCATGCATGTACAGTCACCTGGAATTTGTTACTGTTTTTTCCAAAAAGTAGTGCATGCTGTTTCAAACTCCTGAAGCAGTTTGAATGTCCAGTTCGACTGAAAATATCTTAAGAGGGTTATTATGCATGGCTATAGACTACTTCTTAAAGACAGGTAGGGAAGAAGAGGAGGAGGAGTTGCGCTCTGTGTTAAGGAGTAACTTGAATGTATAGAAGTAAACTACAGTGGTAGGAGAAGCCTTGTTGAATGCACCTGAGTCAAGATCAGAGTGGACATCTCCAAGAGGTATTTTATAGTAGGCATCTGTTACCAACCCCCAAATCAAGACAATAAGGTAAAGGAAGAAATGTTTAGGTCACTTAAGCAGGCTTCATGTCAACAGAACCTGGTTATGGATAACTTTACCCATATATTTGTTGGAAGAAAAATACAGAAGATTAGGCGCCATGCATAAAGTTCATGGAATGCCTAGATGACTTCTTCCTCATAGAAATGTTATATATGCCAACCAGGAATGAGGCACTGCTGAACTTGCTACTTGCAAACCAAGAAAACCTTCTTTGTGATATCTCAGTCAGTGATAGCCTTGGTTGCAGTGATCACAGTATTGTGGAGTCAGAGCATCCCATGGAGCACATCAGATGTCACTACTAAAACAGAGGTTTTAGAAGATAAAAGTTCAGCTCACTCAGAGCTTAGTTGGGAAGGATTCTGTGGGAAGCTTCCACAAAAGATAAAGGAGCTAATGAGTGCTGGGAGTTTTTCAAGAGTGCTCTCCTGGAAGAAAAAACAGTTCATCGCCTTTAAAGGTAAGAGAAGTGGGCAGAGCAAGAGACTCCCTTGGCTTAACTGTGGGTTTTTGAATCTGCTCAAAACCAAAAGGAATGCATACCAGAGATGGAAAAGTGGATGAATATCCATTTAGAAATGCAAGGGCAATTGCCAGGTCATGCAGAAATTTAGTTAGAAAAGCAAAAGCTGACTTTGAATTTGTATTGGCCAGAAATGTCAAAAACTACAAGAAGGGTTTCTTTGGGTACATAAACAAAAACCAGAAGCAGAAGGAAAATATTGTCCCACTGTTAAACAGGAGAGGTGAACTAGTCACCAGGGAATACTGAAAGGCAGAGATTCCCAACACTTTCTTTACCTCTTTACCATCACTGTAGGGCCCCAGACTTGGGGAGCAAAAATCCAGGTTGTTGTAAACTCAGACCCACTGTCAGTGAAGGCAGAGTTGGTATGTGAACTGTTACAGGAATTTGACCCCTACAAATCAAGGGACCCTGACAATATCCATCTGAAGGTGTCGAGAGAGCTGGCTGATATCCTTATAAGGCTGCTCTCCATAATCTTTGAGAAGTGGTAGAGATCAAGGGACATCCCAGAACAATGGAACAAGTTTTATGTCACCCTCATCTACAAGAAGGGCTTAAAGGAGGATTGAGGAAATATAAGATCTGCCATCTTACTTCAGTCTGAGGGAAAGTGATGGAACAAATCCTCCTGGAGGATATTGCAAGTCAAGTGAAACCCATGATTGAGAAAAGCCAGCAAAGATTTGCCACGCTTGACAAACCTGAGTGACTTCTACAACAAAGTTTGTACTTCTTCAACGAAGTTGCTTCTACAACACCCTGCAGGAAGACCTGGATAGGCAAGGAAGAGTGGGCTAACAAGAACCTTATGAAGTTCAACATGAGCAAGTGTAAGTTCTTGGACCTGAGAAAACATAATCCAGGAGTGCAGCTGCCATTCAGGGTCTACTTGGCTGGGAAAGGTACCCAGGAGTTCTTGTGGCCAGCAAGCTCAATATGAATGAACAGTGCGCTACTGTGTCAAAGAAAGTCAAAAGGATACTGGCTTGCATCTACAAGGGCATCACCAGCAGAGATGAAGTCGTTACCCACTCCACTCAGTACTTGTGAGGCTGCATCTGGAATACTGTGTTCAGTTTTGGTCCCTGGTATGAAAAAAATGATGTGGACAGGCTGGAGAGGGTCCAGTGAATGGCAATGAAGACAACCAAAGGACTGGAAAGCTGCCAGTGAAGATAGGCTTAGGGAACTGGATTTCCTCAGCCTGGAGGAAAGAAGGCTTAGGAGAGCTCTTATCAACATGTTCCAGTATTTAAAGGGTGGCTACAAAGAAGATGGACTCTCCCTTTTTACAAGGAGTCACATGGAAGAGTCAAGGGGTGATGGGTGCAAGTTACTTCTGGGGAGAATCTGGTTGAATACAAAAGGAACATTTTTCATAATAAGGACAATCAGCCATTTGAATAATTTCCCCAGGGAAATGGTGGATTCCTCAAACTGGACACTTTCAAGTTTCATCTGAACAGGGTGCTGGGCCATCTTGTCCAAATCATACTTTTGCCAATATAGGTTGGACCATATGGTCCTTGAGGTCCCTTCCAACCTGGTATTCTGATTCTGTTGTGAGTTAGAATCCAATGTCTAAATGATTTGGACAAAATGGAAAGTCTCAGTCTATACAACCAGAGTATTTGTTTGTGTCATTTTTGCTACAACACTGTGTTTCTTTTCAATCTTTTAATTTAAAAGTAGTCATCCCTCTGACATTTAGGAAGCAGAGATGACCATGCCATTTTTATTACAAAACTGTCTAAGAGTTTTGTATATAATTTTGTGATAAAGAACAGATCTCTTTTTTTAGCAAACTCATGCTTGAATTCTTACTTTTTATGCAGACTGCATCGTCAGCTATTAAAGGTACTATCCAGCTGGGAATAGGATACACAGTAGGAAACCTTACATCAAAACCAGACAGGGATGTTCTTATGCAAGACTTCTATGTAGTGGAAAGTGTCTTCCTACCAAGGTAAGGACAATCCTATTCAATTTACTTTCAATATATTTTCATAATGAAACTGTAACTGGGTGTTTCAAACAACATTTGTCTTCCAGTTCTAATGAAATGGGGCTAGAGTAAGTTCAATGTATGCAAACTTGAAAATTACCCTGTCTTTGTGTTGTTATTGAACTGATGGTAGGGAGAAAACTGGGAAGATCACACTTAAGCTGAAGATTTTAATATTGTCATTCTAGAGCAGAAAGTACCACTGCCAGGTTGATGGTATGAATTTAAATTATAATAATACAGTTATGCTGGTGAGAGCAATCACAATCATAGTCTTTTGAGGGTGGAGAAGCTGAAGTACAGTACTGTATAACTTTGCCATTTAATGTCCAGAGCAGCATTATTTATTTATTTATTTTGCATAGCTATTTAATAAGCAGGAGTATAGAACTTAATGAGTCATCTTGACTGTAACAAAGAGCCTCTTTATAAAAGTGCTTCCTGATAACCTTTTCTGTGAAGCTAAACATTTACTGCCTGTAACAGTCTCTTCCAACTATGACAGTTTATTCTGCTAATGCTCAGAAATGTCAAATTTACAGTCTGATACAGTGTCTCAATGTAAGATGCACTTCCATTTATCTAAAATGGTTTCAATCCAAATTGATATTAGTTGGCATAAATTGTAATAATTTAAAATTGTACATAATAATGGAATGGCTTGAGTTTGAAGGGACCTTTAAATGTCATCTAGTCCTGTCTTTCTGCAGTGAACAGGAACATCTTCACAGAATCACAGAATCACAGAATCACAGAAATTAGGGGCTGTAAGGGACCTAGAAGATCATCTAGTCCAACACCCTGCCTGAGCAGGATCATCTAGACCAAGTCTCTCAGGAACAGATCCAGGCGGGTCCTAAGTGTCTCCAGAGATGGAGACTCCACAATCTCCCTGGGCAGCCCCTTCCAGAGCTCTGTCACCCTCACTGAGAAAAAGTTCTTTCTTGTCTTGACCCTAAACCTCTTGTGCTCCAGCTTGCACCCACTGCCTCTCGTCCTCTCATTGGATGACATTGAGAAAAGTCTGGCTCCATCCTCTCTACACTCACCCTTAACATATTTA
>JANHGL010009188.1:113975-142969 GCA_024611195.1 Ceyx melanurus | reverse complement strand
GGTCTCTTTCTCCAGAGCTGCTCTCTAGTACATCAGCCCCCAGCCTGTACTGATCCATGGAGTTGTTGTGCCCCAGACGCAGCACCTTACACTTGCTCTTATTAAATTGCATAGTTAAATTACAGCGTAGTTATCAGAAAAATATTTGTATCACTGTTGTAGAGGAGGAGGTTTTGATCTAGGAAGAGATTATTTTTCAGTTTGAAAAGTAGTTACCTGAAATATGTCAGCAGATTGTGTTGATTATATTAATGAAATGAAATCCAGCACAGGAAAATTCAGAAACTTGGGGGAAATGCACAGTAGATGTAGCTCAATTTATATAACTTAAATACTCCACTTAAATTTTGCCAGACTTATTTACAATATAAAAATACAATGTAAATCAATAAGTAAACTAAAATATACAGTACAGTGAGTGCATGCACACCTTCAATATTTAACAGATTAATACGTTAAATAGTTGTGAATATCTTTTATCCATGCAGACATATGTATGAATAATAAAACAGATGGCCAGTTCCTTCTTATATACACACTGGACTGAATTTGTGAATGCAATGTCAACTCATAATTGAGTTGAAATTCTGCAACATTATTTTTTAAAGAAATATGTCTTTTCTAATTATCTTTTTCTGATTCAGATTACCAGGAAAGATCAGATGGATCCCTGCAATTAAAAAATAAATCCCGCTTTTATGAAGATGGAAAATTTCCAGTGATGTATAGAATGCAATTTGCAACATAATTTGACTTACAGTTAAGCAGAATATTGTCCCATCATGCTTGGTTTGGTTTCTTTTCCTCTGGGGCATCTGATTGCCAAGCACATATTTTGGGGAAGATATACAGATATTCATGGACGTTCCGTTTTTCTTCCTATGCACATTGAAATCTATGGTCAAGACACTCAAGGAGGGAAGCTGACTCCTATTTTCCTTTGCATGTGTGGAATGTCTATAGAACAAAACCATTATTTTGTCATTACTGTGTGTTTCCCATTCCTTCATGCCTGTCAAGGGTAAGTGGTGCATTTCACAGGGGGGTATAGGTTAATTACTGGCATGAACATGGCTTCTTCTGCACATGCTGCAGAGTCACAATGTCTGCTGGGCACTTGCATAAAACTGCAGCAGTCAACATGAGGGAGATGTAGTGTCATGTTGAAGTAATGGCCTGAAACAACAGGAGCACCTGCTTCATCCTAGGTATCTCCTGGATATATTACTGCATACATCATCTGTGTCTTACTGTAGCTGGTAACTGTCCACTTAATATCCACAAAGTCAGCATGGGTCTGGTGACCACTGATTTGGCTCAAATCAGTGGCCACAGGCTCAGCATCTCTTCCAAAATTAAATCAGTTCCTTATATAGGATACCATTTATGTCCTATGGGCTGCCATCTGTCATCCATATATCACCAGATGCAAATTTAATTAGTAAATTACTTTGTCCATAAACTAGACACTCAAACTTCAGTCATTATCAGAACAATGTGTGGACTTTAAATACTGTATTTGGACAGTTTCTGTCTTGTATTTCCTCACTATACCACTAATGTCTCACATACAACTCTCATTTTTTTATTAGACCGTTCACGTCCAGCTCATTATTCTTACACGTGGTTTTTTGAAAACATCCACATAAACACAATCCTCCTGCAATAGTTTTCACAGCTGTAATGCTTTGCCTTTTAAAATCTATGAGCTTTTCCTCTACCCTCTGTGCAATGACGCACAAAGACTTTTCAAAAAGGCATTTTAGTTTTTCTGAGGTACTATCTTTTAGAATTGTTCTAAGTGCTCGAATTCTTGATACTAATGGAGTTATGCTGATGAGATCAACGAAAAAAAAAATAAACTCAGAAAACAGAAAAGGAGACATTTGTCAGCAACTGGTTCTGCAACAGCAGCACTCTATAAATGGGGTGAATCAAAAAAGTTTGGTGCCTCATTTTTGTCTTTGACTTAGTGAATGACAATATTCTAAGTCACAGATGACACAAAACGGTGCAGTGTAGATGTAGACAGGACAAGTCAGGAGATTACTTGGGCTGAACCTCCTAATCTGCTGAGATTTTATAATTATTTGATCCATCTACCCATCCAATATCCTATTATCACCATCCAACACCACAGAGTAGAAATGTTTATGTTCTGCAATTTTTTACATATCAAATACTTAGCACATATTCCAAATGTACCAATCCTCATTCAAACATGCAGCATGTTCTACTAACAGTAATAAAATATTCTCATATAATTAACCAAATAGAGGCTTAAAATCACCAGACATAGCTGCTGCTGACTGATGTCCCCCACTCACCATACAATATTTTTTATCCTACACACCTCCCAAAGAAGTAAGAAGCTCTAGATAAGGAATGAGCTTTGTGGTCCCTCTGGTGAGATCTTTTGATCTTCTCACATTTGACAAGAAGGGCAATCAACTATAGGAGTAAGTTGTGCTTATGAAAAGTAGTCCATGTATCTGAAGACAGTCAAACTGCATGATCTCAGTGATATCTTTCAGCCTTTAAGTCTTTGGCTCAAACAATACTTTCATGCATTCAAGTCAAGCTTTCAACAGCTATGTGCACTAAATCTCTTGAAAATTTGATAGTATTTCAATTCCAACAAATCCATGTAAATTATAATTTAAAAAAACCCCAAAACAAAACAACAACAAAACCCAAAGGATTCTGGGTTTTCAAGACAAAAAGATGCTTTAGTATTAAAGCCATGGAAAATCATTAGCATTTGATAGCTTTTAGATACACCAATAACAGTTGATATCTGAATTAATCAGTCTTCACAACACATTTCTGAATTTTTTTTCTGTCCTCTGTGTGTTGCTGATATTAATATTTGCAAAATACTGAAAACAAATATTAGCTTGAATTTTTGAAATGAAATATTACATCTTTTAAAGAAGATGTGTTGTGGTCCAGCAGACAGAAAACTAAAGCTCTACTTTCTAGAGCACCAGTGCTGGTTTGTGGGCACCAATCAGCTGGCATTGTTTTAGGATGGAATTTGAATGTACATTGTTTCTTTCTGTGCCTTCATTTCACAGCATGGATGTATGATAAGATATCCAGCCTACCATGATTACTACCAACAATTATTGCTACAATTACTGGTGTGGACAACATGCAGGGGGTAGACATATCCTGTGATCTTGAGGAATTCCCTTCTCAAGTGAAAATAGTAAGAAATATTACTCTGTGTTAGGAGATTCAATATCTACTTTTGCAGAAATAATTGTTTCTAAAGGAATTTCAAGAGCAAAATGTACCGTAAAGTTTATATTTTGATATATCTCTTGTGTTCACTCTGCTTATGAGAGATTAAATATTCATATCAACTTTGTCACACATAAGCATATTTCTAGGCAAAATATTACTGACTTTTAAATTATTGCCTATCATTTTACTGTGAGCAAGTCAATTTTATGTCGACGTTAGTAAATGTTTATGACAATTTTGCATGACTGCTTCACATGACATAGTGTTTCTGCTTTTTCTGCCATTACAGTGTCTCAGAGACATTTAGTCAGCAACAATTTCCTTGACAGTAATATTAGAATGACAGGACATCAGGTAGGAGAACGCTAACAGGCCACAGTATAGGAAAACTGTCAAAATAAGATTTCAGGTCAGGAAAAAAGAAGTCTTGTGGCTGTTACTGGAATGTACTGGCATATCCATCACATCAAAATCTATTAAACTACTTAGCAGAATATTTCACTGAAAGCTGGCATGCACACTCCTATATGCATCTAATATCAAGCTTATACAAGGGCTGTGAATGAGAAGGAAAGTTTCAAAAGCAGTTCCCAGGATCTTTATTAAGGACACTAAGTCCAAAGAGAGGATCTCCTGTTCATGGCACCAAATTAACTGATTTCAAATCAGGCAAACTTTAAGTTACACTTCAAAAAACAGCAAAACTGGGGTGCTCAGCTGAGGATGCCCACAAGGGTGGGATTTGCTTTTCTATAGGAACTTCAAGGCTTAATCAATTAACTTGGAAACTGTAAGATTTAAGTAATTAATTTAAACCATGGAAAAATAACTCTAGAACTACTGTTCCTTTCTTGCTAGAAAGAAAACACATAAGACTTGGATGTAAAACTGGAAGAAAGAGTTCTTCAAGCTTTTAGTCTCACTAAAATGCTGTCCTCATGCAGCTGGGTCAGGATTTGATTTTTTCCAGGGTTATCAGGCCAGTTATCTCAGGACATTGCTTGTCTTTTATTTTACAATACTTCTACAGTAAGATCGTTCAGAGGCTGTGATGCACCTCTTAAAAGTTGTCTTTAAACGACTGTGGTGGGTTGACCCTGGCCAGCAGCCAAACTCCTACCTTGCCTTTCATTCCCACCTCCTGTGAGAGCAGGAAAAAGTAGAAGGAAGAAGAGAAGACTTCTAGAGTGAGTAAAATGGCAATTTGATAAGGAGAGGAAAAGTTGCATGTGCAAGGAAGGCAAGAAGAGGAACTCATTCATTATTTCACATCAGCAGGCAGCTGTCTATCCACTTCCAGGAAAGCAAGGCCTCAGCATGCTTAGTGGTTGCTTTGTAAGACAAAGAGAATAACGATGAATATTCCCACCTTCCTTCTCCTTTCCTTCAAATTTTGTTGCTGAGCACAATGACACATGGGATGGGGTAGCCCTTTGGTCAGTTGGGGTCAGCTCTTCTGGCTCTGTCCTCTCCCAGTACTTCCCCAGCCTTTATTGTCATTCCCCAAATACCTTCTTACTACCACTCAAGTGGACAAATTCCTTTTCTGAAGAGATTGACTATCCCAACTGCAGGAATTTTTATAATCTGAAATCAATACAATACCTCATGAGCATTAACATCTAAGTTTTTAAACAGGTTATATATCTTTCTAGGGTGAAAATCTACATTATAATTGAAAACAGTCAACAGAGGATCTCTGAGAATAAACTCTGATAAACCAAAACACTTTGCACTCAGTAAAGCTTAAGCAGAAGATATTTTATCTTTTACTTACTGTAAAAATTACAGTCTGTTCAAGTATCCTGTGAAAAAACAGGTTTTAGAGAAACAAAGAGAGAATCTTGCTGGGTTCCAAAAGAAAACACAGAAGATTGTCATATGGAATGAAATGTATAAGTTCAAGATAAAACAAATAAATGTAAGCCTTTTTTTTTTTACTGTTAAATATTAGTTGCATGATCTGCATGCTAATGAAATAGAAGTTATTTACCATAAAAGAATATGGAGAAAGAGAGAAGAAATGAGGATAAGAAATGTTTCAAGAAAACTGGAAAATATATTTCTTAAGATTAATTTGGCTGTGGTGAGAATTATTAATTTTTAAAATTCTCTGCAACATACTAATTGAGCTTCAATGTCCATAGAATCTGTCCATACATTTTTACATAGAAATACATCTTGCCAATATAGAAGGAGCAAATGGTTAGATTGCAATTTAGATTCTGTTCAAAAGTGTGGAAACCTGCAACTAACAACCACAAATAGGTAAAAAGGAATAATAATAAAGAACACCACTAATCAAGGAAAATATATGACTGAGACTAAAGTTATATAAAATCTAAATGAAGAATGTTTACTCTTAAGAATAATTTTTTTTCTCACATCCCAAGATTTTGTAGGCAATGACTGAAATTATTGGTTAGGAGTTTGAAAGATAATCAAAGGAGTGTTCTCATACATTACACCACTGAACTGTGGAACTACCCCGAAGAGATATAAGGGCTGAAAATATTAACTGTTAAAAAAATATTAAAGAACTTTATGAAAGATGAGGCTATCAGACACCTCATATACAATGACTCGTGGACTATTTTGATACCAAGGGAATCAAATGGAATGGGTTGCCCAGAGAAACTGTGGATGTCTCACTGGGCTACATGAGACTCTGAGCAGACTGATCTAGTGGGAGGTATCCCTACCCAAGGCAGGGAGGTTGTAACTAGATTATCATTAAGGTTCTTTCCAATTCAAGCCATTCTTGATGAATGTCATGATTCCATTACTTCTTTTACAAAAAATGTATGCACATACGTGATATTAGTTATTTTGGGATTTATAATGATTGACACTTTATCAACATCTACAATAAAATACTGAGAGATAAAGGAAAGTGTTTCAGTTATCAGCCTAACTCTTTCCCACACTTTTTAGTGTATTTCAATTTAAGATGTAATCAGTTCACAAAGATGTAATGTACATTGACATAAGTCTCTGGGCAGTGCCTAAGAGAATGAAGCAGAAAACAAGAACAGAGGCTTGAGTGGAGGTGCTACAGACAAATTGAGAAGGAAGAAAGGACAAGATTCTGCTCCTTGGAAGTGCTCCAATGCTGAACAGAGAAAAAATACTGCTCCAAACAAGGTGACTGTATAAAATCAAAATAAGGGAACGTTGAAGACAGCAGTTTATATAAAACTGGAAGATACATATTAACTAACTTCTATTTTTATTTTTTTTTCATTAACTGAACACAACTGCTTTACAACTCAGTCCTGAATTTGGCCTGTCAGTGAAAGTAAATAACATTGAAGTGTTTAAGCTCACATAGAATTTCACTGGTTACTCCACATGCAGGGCTCAGTAATTGATATAATACCAAAGTGACCCTCTTGTATCACTTACTGAAATATGCAGCTGGGATCCCTGATCTCGTCAGGGACTATTTACTCCTTGGTTTTCCTCAGTCACTCATCATAAATGACAGGAAGGTTAGTTATGCAAGCAGTATGGTCTGGTAGATTAAATTGGATTACATTGTGGATTTAGAAGTCAAAAACTTCTGAGTTCAAACACTGATTTTTTTTCTGAAAAACTCCAAGAGAATCTGAAAGAGTTACCTTAAAACTATGCATTTTATTGGGAAATTATAATTGTATTGAACTTTGGAAAGAGCCTACAAAATTTAATTGCAGTGACATTGTTCTATAGTTTAGAAGGTGATTATTTAGTATAAAATTCCATAGGTACTTAACCTAGTGGAGTAGCTTTGTTATCAAAGACCATATTCTCAGATGACCTGACTAAGATCCATGGAAATCAAAAGGAGAACTCTGCACTTTGAGATAGGTCTACTATGTCATACTTGAATTCTATTAGAGAATTCTTTTGGGGAAAGAGCTAGAGGGAGACGAGGGGTAAAGGGGGAGAGAGAGAGGAAAGAGAGAAAGAGAGCAAGCAAGCAAGAAAAGAAGCAGATTAAAGGCTTTTGTGACATTCCTATTTAATGCAGTTTTGTAATCTATACAAAATGCAATTTTCTTGCTGTTGGCCGTAGGTGTCTGTCTCCCATCTTCTAGGGCTTCTTATCCTATGGTGACTAAGACTGATAGGAGAATTAGGCAGAGGGGACATTAGAACACATGTAGGGTAGCCTAGGGCTGGAAAAAGTAAACTTCTAATTCTTTAATTTGGATGGAAATGACACCTCAGCTAAGCCAGGAGCAAAACTCGCTTGATGAATGAGAGCTGAACAAGCAGTTAGGTTTTTGTGTTTGTAATACACAATGGCTGTTTACAAAAGATGCCATTGATTCTTGTTTAGTTTTTTTTTTTTTCCTTAGTGCTGTAGGTTCTACTGAAGTCTTTGCAGGCCCTCATTGTGATTCATTTAAATACATTTTTAAAAAGGCCAGATTGAAGAGGTCTTGCTTTTTTATTCTGCATGTGCTTTATTTTATGTTTGTGAGAATGCATACTATGGGCAGTGAGACGAATGTCATGAATTCCTACAAGAGGCTAAATCCTTTTGTTTAAATCAATAGGGCAAATTCATTCTTCTATCGAACGTGTTTGTGCTGGGGATGAATTTGACTCTGGTGTTTTGCAAATAAAACACAGCTGAAAATTAGGAATTGCTGCTGACTGTTCAATATCTAAGAAGCAGTACATTTTAACGTGATTTTGATTCATGTTTTTTTCTTTTTTTTTTTTTTTCCAGTTGTATGATCCAGAGCTTTGCAAAAAGTAGTAATAAAAAAGATGCTATATAAGGTTCTATTATTCCATTATAATAGTATGGTAAACAGTTGGTTGCATAACAAGATTGAGAAGTGATCTATAAAAATGAAAGCAAGTGAACAGTGGTGGTTTAATTTGTTTGCTCTATGAATATGAAGGAAATCCAGTAGCTATTTTTCACTTTAAGAACATAAACAGTAGAAAGAAGACAGCGTAATTTGAATTTACAGGTATGTTGTTTTGGTGGGAAATTGGATATTCTGTTACTTGATTGAACTATACATCTATGTCATTTTGTTTTGTATAACTTCTTATATTAATTGCATGTTTGGTGCATTATGGGAACACCATTATGTTTCCAATCTTTCCCATTGAATATGTTGTTACTGATTGACAGGTACCTTTTATATTTTCATTCACGCTATTTAGTACAATCTTGTTTTGTCATTTGGGAAAGAATTGGTCAATTTTCAAAATAAAATTGTTCTCAGTAATGTTGACAGACCTAAGGAGACTGAGACATACTCCTCTGAGCTCCTGCACAGCCTTTCTTTTAACAGCCTTTTGTTTTTAACACATTCAAGTAGTTGAGTGTTGACTAAACAAAAACTAGGAAGGAGAGTAAGGACAGACTAATTTAAAATTATGTGTTTTAATAAAAATCAGACCCCTGCTAAGGTTTCAAAAAGTTACAGTTTGCTATTGCAGAAGCTGCCTGAAATAGCTGTTGTGCTATTGCAGTTGGTGTGACTGTATGTAGGCTGTTGTGTGGACAACATGAATGTATGTGATTTGTGATGAAAACAGGCTACACAAAGTTGGACAAAGGAGTAGCTCAGCCTCTTACTGTTTCTTGCAGGTTACACTGACGTACGTAAACCTCTCATTCTCTCACACATAGTTTAGTCATACACAGCTACTCATGTGAGGTGAAGACATAGAGCACTGTCAATCTACTGGTTTACTGAAATCTGTGAAGAGATTAGTGGCCTTACTTTTTTTAAATATATTTAAATCTTTTATGTGCTACTTCACCTGACAGACTTGACTTTTTGTTTAGAGACAGAAAGTCTTGGAGAAAGTCAAAGTAGGGAGCAGATTCTGCATTTAGCAAGTTAAGTCCACGACCTCCGACAAGGACCTTTTCCTCTTACCACTAAACTCCAATTGAGAAAAACCACCTATAGTTCCATCACACAAGGCTGAGGATCAAAGCATTAAACCACTTGCTTCTCCTCTTGAGCTGTGTTAAGAGAATTCAAGTGACTAGATAAAGTAATTCAAAAAGGTTGCTAAAATTAACAGATATAATTTTGTTAATTTAAACAAATAGCCATAGATAACTTGATGAAGCAGGGATCAGTAGTAAATGGCATATGAAGGAATTGTCTCTTGTTCTTAAAATCTTCCTCCAGAGATTTTTATAGGCAAGGTAGGTCACAGCCAGTGAGGAGGCTCTACAGGCTGTCCTGCTGCTCCCTAGGTAAAAGCATAAACCAAGAATTGCTGAATATGTGTCTTTTTTGCAATCATAATTACTCTGCATGGGTACCCTGGGATGGCAGGATAACATAAACATTCCCTATCTTGTCTAACATACGTTTCTTTCAAACCATGGCTTTGAAGCAACTGTGAGAAGATCAGCCTGAAAATATGAAAGGATGACTTTTTCTGCCACCTACTATGATACTTGCATAAAGCAAAAAAGCTCCTTATATACCTTTCAATTAATTTTCTGTATTTGATGGAATATTAAATGTTCATCATACCTCTGATATACAGGAGGTACAACCCCCGTGAAGGTTTGGAGCACTACTTCTAGTGTGCTCCTTAATACAGATGGTGAGAGTGTTATATATATTTTTTTAATTCATTAGATGAAAAAAAAATGGTCACATAAGCCACAGATAACTAGAGAAGCATATTATACACCATAATTTCTCATTAACCAAGTCCATATGGCTCCACTTTTATTTTGCTTTTCTTCCAAAAAATAATTGTGACTAGGAATTTGTTTCTCCATTGGTGCTGTTTGTTAATTCATATGGCTGCTCACTGTGAACTGGACCGGTCTCAGATTTCTGTTTTTCAAAAACTGCTTTCCAGATTTTAATCAAATGCTTCAAAATAAATAATTTTTTTTCCTTGCTAATAAATAGAAGGCAATATGCTAATTGAAAGCAGGTGTCTCCTGGGTACTTATGGTTTTAACACAGTATATTTTAACATCTGCACAATTTGTAAGTCAAGAAACTGTATTTAAAAAATATATTTTAAGTGTAATCTTACCTTTGCTGACCATCTGTATATCCACTGTTAAAGAGTGTTAAGCAGCAAGGGTGAACCCCTTTCTCTTTTGAAGTCACTGATGACATTCCCACGAGGTTAAGAAAAGAGAGGATCACACTCTCTATTCTCAGCTCTCTTGCCTTTGACTTCACAGAAACATTTCTGCCCTCTAAATAAATCTAGTACAGAGTATAAGAGAGCATTGAGCTACCTGAGACTCAGGAATGTGTAGCAAAGGCAACTCTTGCCTGCTGAATATGTTATTCTTCTCTTGCTGTTTCTACATCAAATGTCTGTCAGCTGCAAATGGCCTACCCTGGGAAGCAACAGGGAGGATGAAAGGGTGGAGAAGGCTGGTGATAAGTACTGTGTGCTTCCATTTTTGGATTTATGTTAAGAGCAACTTCCCCCCATCTTTGCTTGTTCTGGATGAAGATACAGTTTTAATTCTGCTCTTGAAACATTGACCAAGCAATTTTGTCATATATGCTGTTGCTATCAAAATGTTCCATAGAGGCAGACTCTGTATGCAGCTCTAAAAACTTTCTAACCATAATAACATGGCACATTTTGCACTCTCATTTTCCTTTTGCATTGTTCAGGTAGGAGTTCTGGATTTTTTATAAGACTGCATTTAGTTTCTGGTTCTATTCAGGTAAAGTTGGTACTTCTACCACACTTAATAAAATATTGAATTAAATTTGCTACCTAGTGATTTGCCTCACATCAGTGCTGCACAGAAGTTTATCCACAGATCTTTAAAGTTTATCATAGTCTCAAACTCGGTTTGTTTTGCTGCTTTTTTTCCTTCTTTTTATTCACCATTCTGTTTTTGGCTGGAATAAAGTTAATCTTCCTAGTAGCTGGTTCAGTGCTGTGTTTTGGATTTAGTGTGAGAATAATGTTAATAGCACACTGATGATTTAGTTGTTGCTAAGCAGTGCTTATATTAAGTCAAGGACCTTTCTGCTTCTTATAATGCCTTACAAATGGAAGCTGGGGGTGCACAAGGAGATGGGACACAGCCAGGATAGATGACCCCTACCAGCCAAAGAGTTATTCTGTACCATATGAGATCATCATGGCCAGTATATAAACTACGGAGAATTGGCTGGGAGTGGGGCACAACAGCTCAAGGACTGGCTGGCATTAGTCAGAGAATGGTGAGCAATTGTACTGTGCATAAACTGCTTTGTATATTCTATTATTATTACTGTTATGATTATTATTTTCCATTATTTTTCCATCCTATTAAACTGTCTTTATCTAACCCAGAAGTTTCACTTTTTTAATGTTATTTTTTTATTCTCTCACCCATCAGAGGGGTGGGGGGTGTGAGCAAGAGGCTGTGTGGTGCTTAATTGCCAGCTAGGGTTAAACCACAACATTTACCCAGAGCTTTTAGAAGATGTGCTTTCAGTAAGATAAATGTAGTAAAAATAAAAGCACTGTTAGTAGCACTTTATTGCTATTTCTTTTTATATACAAATTATGTGGTTATTATAAATAATATGTAAATTGTTTTAATTGTTATTATAAACGTTATTGTTATTGCTATTGTTATTGTTATCATTATTGAGGAGGGGAAGAATAAAAGAGAGGATGATCCAAGTCTTTTTTTCTGCATAAAATTCTTTGAGCCTGGATTTCTGTGACTGTTTTCAAATAATCCACATGACTTTTTCTTGATAACACATTTAATGCAGTTTATTTGAGGGACAAATCCCTCAAGTGTCTGAACCTCAAGCCAGGGACTAGAGGAATTAAGTCACTCCTTC
The DNA here is from genome assembly GCA_024611195.1 of Ceyx melanurus. Lineage (NCBI taxonomy): Eukaryota > Metazoa > Chordata > Aves > Coraciiformes > Alcedinidae > Ceyx > Ceyx melanurus. Next base: position 130,913 of record JANHGL010009188.1, on the reverse strand, counting down.
AAAAGAGATTGTGTAGAAAGGCTGAGAGAATTGGGGGTGTTCAGCTTGGAGAAGGCTCTGGTGAAACCTTCTGGTGGCCTTTCAGTGCTTAAAGGGGTCTGTCAGAAAGATGGGGAGGGACTGTTGTGACAGGACAAGGGATGATGGTTTTAAACTAAAGGAGGGGATATTTAGACCAGAGAGAAGTAGTTCTTTACATTGAGCATGGTGAAACACTGGCACAGGTTGGCCAGAGAGGTGGTAGATGCCCCATCCCTGAAGACATTCCAGCTCAAGCTTGATGAGACTCAGAGCAACCTGCTCTAATTGCAGATGTCCCTGCCCACCACAGGGGAGTTGGACTAGATGACCTTGAAAGGTCCCTTCCAATCCAAACCATTCTGATTCCATGATAGAATAGGAACCTGAACCTTTCTCTGATTTGATGTTGCTAAGGCCCTAACAATAGCTCTTTTATGTCTTGGATTCTGTGGCCTGTGCTGATAGAATCATATAATGGTAGGGGTTGGAAGGGACCTCTGGAACTCATCAAGTTCAATGCCCCTGCCAGCACAGGACCACACAGGAACAGATCCAGATCCAGGTGGGTCTTCAAAGTCCCTAGAGAAGGAGTCTCCACAATCTCTCTGGGCAGCCTGCTCTGTCACTCTCACAGTGAAGAAGCTTTTCCTTGTTGAGGTGTAGATCCCTGTGTTTCACCTGCTGCCATAATATTACAGGGCACCACTGACAAGAGACTGGCCACTTCTGCTTGACACCTGCCCTGAACATATTTGTCAACATTGAAATGATCCCCTCTCAGCTTTCTCTTCTCCAGGCTAAACAGCCCCAGGGCTCTCAGGCTTTCCTCATCAGAGAGATGTTTCAGTCCCTCCATCATCCTCCTACCCCCCCTTGGACTCTCTCCAGAATTTCCTCGTCTCCCCCGCGCGCCCCGCTGTCAGCACAAGCTCCCCTGTGGCGGCAGCCATCCGCCCCCGTGCGCGCTCCGTGCGTCGCTTCCGGTTTCGTCGCGTTTAAATCTCCCGCCGTTGTCTCGGCAACGGTGGAGGTCGCGGCCCCCCTCAGTCTCGGCTTCTCACCCCAGAGCCACCGTCTCCCGGCGGGTCCCGCTGCTTTTCTGCGGGCTTTCTCCTTTAGCTGCGGGAGCTCCTTCTTCGCCTCAGTCTGGTGCACAGCCACGGAGCTACCTACCCCTTGCCTCGCTGTTCGCAGAGATTAAGTGCCTATGTAACCCTATAAGGGCCGACAAAAGTATGCTGTGCTAGTCTCCCAGAAAATGCTTCCAAGTTGCAGCGAACAGTGTCCTTGCACTGACAAGATGGCTAGAATTTTCTCCTATGAAATTATTCAGAGGACCTCACTGAAACTAGACTTAACCCTCCTGAAAAGGAAACCAAGACTTCTGAATTTTTTGTAGAAATATTGTGTTCAGACTCTCAAAATAAATTATTCTCTTCAGAATTGTCATCTACAAGCATTAAGGTTATGGACTAATTCAATAGCTTAAAATACTTTGCCCTAATTAATATTACTTGCTCTGAAGGACACTCAAGAGTCTGAGAGGAAAGCTGCAGCAGTGAAGATCTGTCATGTGGGAACTGGTTTCTCTTTTAAGTGATGGTTGCTTGTGATATTTATGTACATTTCTGTTCTTAAGTTACTGGATTTTGAAGGGATCTCTTTCCTGATTGTTTAGGATTTAAAATTTGAAATGTAACATGATTTTATTTTACATTTGATCCTCACATATGAGGAAGAAATTAATTAACGAACTAGAAAATCATACTCAGAATACTATATACAATTTTGAGAAAAACAGTTTTCTGGTTTCAGGTTCCACTTAATTCTATTTTTAGTGCAAAATTAATGCAACCTGAATTCAGACACAAAAGTGACACGGGGCAATAAGAAAGATTAATAAAGACTTAATAAGGTTTTATCAAAGGCCCCTTTGCATAGTTCTAACATGCGTTTTATGTGTTTAGTCTGTAAAGAAATAGGGAGATTAGTTTCTGTTTACAATGATTTTTCAAGAATAACATTTGAAGACTCCTAACATAAGGAAAACTAAAAAAAAATTAAAAAAAAAATCAGCAAAACATATTATATTTCCTGTCACTGTCAGTATGAGATGGATGGTGTATGAGAAATTAAAATGAAACACAGTAAAGAGTCACTCTCTGCATCCTTGTCTATGAAGTGTGCCTTTGTGTGCTGCAGTCACATCCCTCTAGCATCTTGGAATGGAGCCCCCAATGGAGTCAGAGCCAGAAGATATGTAAATCACAGGAAACAGACAAGTTTGTAATTACCTTCTGAAAGTGATTATCTCAGATATTCAAAATCACTTGCTACTCCTGCTTTGTAATGAGAAGTGAACAGAGTTATCTGAATAAGTAGAAAAAGCCTCTCTGGAAAAATTATAAAGCATGAGAAAGCTCTCTGCAAACTCTCAGCAAACTTGTATGGATGACAACAAAGAAGTCTACCTGGCTTTTCAAAACAATTTTAACAAGGTCTCTCATCAAAGGGACCAGTACCGTAGAATTTACTACACCATAGTCCCCACATGAAATGGGTAAAATTTCAGCTAATTAAATCCTGTACCTTGCATCCTAGCTGTCTTTCTATATATCTGAGTCAATTTATACCTGGCTATTATTTCTTACTGTAGGCATAGCATGCTGAAGTTTATTTAATTTCATCTGAAAGCAGGTGAAATACTTAAAGGATAATTCAGGACTTTTTTGAGGAAACAGAGGTACATCTACTGTTCTTTTGGATTGACTTTTCATTCACTTTGAGTCTAGTAAAAGCCATAAACCAGGAAGTTTGTGAGGGTGATGATTGCTCTCTGTGTTTAGAGAGTTAGATCTCTGTGAAATGCTAAAACGTGTAGTCAAAAATAGCATAGTGAGAAAAGCACAGAAGGTAGGGTGTAGTGAAACTTTGCTCAGAGTGTGGGTGGTTCTATGGAATTAAAAAATATAGTTGGGAGATCACTGTAAAGAAGCTTTATGGTAGTGGAAAACCAGAAGAATAATTCATGGCAGAAGGAATATAACCAGCTATACCTGAAAGACTGATGGGAATATTTCTACTTCACCCTGGACAAATAATAAAATGGAAAGGACTATGGATAGGAATTCCATACTGGCAGGTTTATTTCCATTTTCTTCAGAAAAAATTTAGCAGTTCCTAGCAGATAACTGTAGCCTTCAGCTACTCATCAGCACAACTCTACAGGGTTTATTGGTTACTCTTTGTAGCAGACTTTTAATCAAATAAGGAATGATGGATTAAATCCTATACTATTGTTATAAATGTTGAGAACATCACTAAAAATAATATTTTACCCAGTTAAAAAAAAAAATATAGAATTTAAAACAGTTTGCATAAGACAAGCTTATAAATTTTTGTGAACTTCATGCCAGGAACTTCATTAGCTCATAAATGAGCTGAAATTAAAATCCTGTAACATTCATAAGAAGATTAAGGGTCATTTTAAACCAGATAATAATCCAATATGAAAGGCACACTATTTTATATATTCTTGAGGTATAGTTAATGCTTCAATCTCAACCTTAACAATCTTTGTAGTGATAAGAATTTGAGCCAAATGAAAATTTGAGTCAAAATATAATAATCACGACAAAATGTTTTGCAAAACAGAGATAAAATCTTATGTAAAAATCTTATGCAAAATAAAATTAGCATGACTGCAGTAGATATTTCAATATGAAAAATATCCCAGAGAAATAGATGAAGATTTGTGAATTAGAGTAGGCAGTGTTTGGCATGTGTAAGGGTTCAGAAGTCTGATGGTACTTTGGACTTCTTTTTGGCTCTAATGTCTGCACTATCTGCATTCCTAAGACAGACACAAACTGAACTGTTGGTCTTTTTTACTTTATGAAGTTACCAAGATGTTTTTATTGTGTCTGACAGATAGAATATATCATTTTTGGAACAAAGTTAAATTTGTAGTGACTTACTTATATTTTCAATAGCTAGCAAGCCCAGTTCTTAACTTCAAAAAATAAAACGTCCAGAGACTTACTTTATTAAAAATACAATAAATAATAAGAAACACCCCTTGAGATAACTCAAATGTCCATTGAAATTAAAGAGCCTGGTCTGATGTTCCATGAGTGAGAAAACAAAAATCTGAAGTCTGTACAACATCAACTCTCTCTGGTAAACTTGGAACTGAGAAGTATTTTAATGCCTGAAAGTCTCCACTTTATTTCCTACAGTAATATGTGTGACTTATTGATGGGTGAAAGGACTTATAATATTTATTGAGATTCTACAAAGACTTACTCCTCTCTGGTTTTCACATCCTTATGAAGTAACAGAAGAAGCTGTCACTCAGGATTTGCCTTTGGGCTTTTTGTTGTTGAGGTTTGTTTGGCTGTGGTTTTGGGTGTTTTGGTTTTTTTTTTTAGTGCTGGTGGTATTGTTTTGGGGTTTGTTTGTGTTTGTTTCTTTGTCTTCCCAAGTTTAATACAAAGTGTTAGAACTTGCAAGGTTTTGGGAACACTGTCAAATGAGACAATGGTACAAACTGAATGGAACAATGTGTTTAGAAACTATGGTTCAGCTGATGAATTTGTTTATATCAAAATAATAACGTTCTGATTCTTTTCAGAAATTATAAACAAATATATTTTTGCATATATCAATAACACAGAAGCCAAATCAGTCCTACTAGTCAGTCAAAACAGAGATCTTGTGAAAACAGTCCAAAAAGAGATCTTACTCTTTAAATGAAAGGAAAAATTTCTCTCCAATTACAAAACAGAATGTGATACCACTTGGACATAAATATTTGTCATCAAATATGTTGAAATATCAGTGGGAAAAAGCAAAACTTACTAGTAGCAGATTTAGAGTACAACACCATACATTACTGTCTGGGGTGCAATACACAATGAAGAGGTAAAAATATTTTTTAACACAAGAAACCTGTGACATATGTGAAATACTTCCTGATCCTTTCTGAGTTAAGGGCTCCCTAAAGCCCTCAGTGCTCTGAGTTCTCCAGAACAGATGTATGCTGTTGAGACATTGCTACAGGCTTTCCTGGCTCCCAGCTTCCCAGTCTTAACTGGAGGGAAGCCTGTGTCCTGCCAGCTGTGGTCTGGGTGTACTGTGTAGACTTCCCTGGGATTCTTGAGAGCTTGGGGCCTTCCTGTCTTGGAAGTCTCTATCTGTTACTGCAACAGAGCAGAGGAAATCTTCCAACAGCACACAGAAAATCTGCTGGGAGACTAGGAAGAAGAAAGACTCTTGTTTCCAGATGGAATTCAGAAAGTAAGGAGAGAAAATTAAATATGACCAGGACATCAGCTTTCCCAAAGCACAGCTATGGAACTTTTAATGACTGTGAGCAGTCAAGACCTCAATTATACACATCTTGTGAGGGAAGGATAAAGCCTGTTCAAGAGCACGTTTCCTTTTATAGCCATGCTCTGGAATTTCACCAGTACTGAAAAAAAAAAGAAAAATGTCACCTGCTGAATCACATCCATTGGCAGTGTCTGATGTTTTTCTAAAAAGTTTTAATTCACCTGAAGTCTAGTTCAGATTCAAACTAATTTTAGCCTGTAAAATCTGAGAAGCTCTGATAACAGTAATAGGTCAGAAGATGGAAATAGTCTCCATCATGCACAATTCATTGGTTAAATTATTGTAGAGAGCAAAAAATAGGATTTGCAACTCAAAATAAGATAAATAATATTCAATCCCTCTTGAACAGCAGTATTTAAGTCTTTTTAGGATTTACTTTACAACCACTCTTACCTTAAAAAAACTCTATGAAACCTGACACTAGAAGGTGGTACAAGTTCCTTTCCTGCACCACCTTTTTTTAGATAAGCTAGAGAAAAAAAATAATCTTTTGTACAGAGTAAGTGATTTTTTAATTTTATGCAAGTGAGTTTCTTTTAGTAGGATTAAACACATCTTTTGTTTTACTGAATTGGGCTAGAGGCAGCTTCTTACAGAGACTATAATTTAGCTATGTCAGACATATTTGATATATTTTATATGCCATATTTCTGCAAACATTTTGACTAATATCTTTAGTTTTGTTTACATGGCTCAAAGGTTTAATTAACACAAGAAAGTTAATCTGGATTTGCACAAAAAGCATGAATGTCAAGCAACAAGAAAACAGTCATGTATTAGCTTGCTTACTTGCTTGTTTGCTTTTCTTCCCCCTTTCTTTATCTTATTCATTTGTTCATGCTAAATTATTTGTGAGCCTAATTTTTTTTTTTTATATTACAACTACATGATTTTTTATTTCTCTGTTTACTCATAATGAAACTGGAATTAAATAACTGTGTACACATAGTTTATTGCTTAAGTGTCATTATAAAGGTCAGTAGATACCTTTCATGCACATTCAAAAGACCAACAAGCTACTAAAATTTAAGAGATGGGATAAGGTGAAGACTTATCAAGCCTAACACCTCCCTAAAAGGCCAAGGACTGACAAGTTCAAGCAAGTTCTTTGTGAGAATGTGATTAGAGCTCTTGTAGGTCTATTGCATACCTATATACTGTCAGGTATTCTATATTGACCAAAAGTTATGGCACCTATACTGCAATCAAGAGAAACCTCAGTGGAGATCTGCAAATAAGTCACCTGAGTAAATCCCTATTGGAAGGAACTCACACATTAGACATGTTATCAACAAAGATGTGAATTAATGTAATTTGAAAGCATTTTGCTGACCTTCTCGGGGGTGGGGGAAAGAAAAAAAAAGCAACAAACCAGTACTGATTTGTATCTTTTTTACAGCTAAAGGACATCCCTCCAACTAAGGTAAGCACTGTAAAAGTTATAAGGGCTTCTTTGACCTTGGAAGTAAAGCATCAAGGTTAAGAGTGAGAATGTAGTCTTTTAACTCCAGTGAAAAAAGGTATTCTAGATCCATGTGCATATATGAAGTAACAGAAGTACACAGAATTTGCCTTTTCTACCATATTTGCTACCTTCTGATTCATACTAGCTGAGATAAATTCACAGCTCAGTCTTAGATCTAACCTGACTTCAGCCTATAGCAGCACTGCTAAACTATAGCACCATGACTAATAGTGATCTACAAACCCATTCAAAACTGCACTGTAAACACCTGAGAAAATTAATGGATTCAACTTGTGGGTATTTGTTGATATGTAAATTTTTTCTTATGTTAGCCTTCTAAACTGTTATTCGAGATCTATTTGCTTTCTTAAAAGTGGAATTTCCCAAACTGGAAACAGATTTCCTGTGGGGCAAAGGAAAAGAGGCATTTTCCAAATGTACTCAAACCAGTGAATGTTGATAGTTTGGACACAAAAGCCATTTACATTTCCAGCAACAGATTTTGTTTTAAACAGCTTATGTTAAAATACATGTAATTTCTTAGCCCACATTCTCAATGTCATTCACCCTGATATGGTCTGTTTTTGAAGATGTTTTGTTTTGTGTTTTTGCAGGGTCAACTCAAGTCACACAAGATCTAGTGCTAGTGTCAGAGGTGGAGAGATGGTGAGAATTTTCAGTAATGAAGAACAGAATCTTAGACCTAAAAGTTATTGGTAAGTCCACGTTTAGGTGAACATGCCTCAGTAGGTCCACGTCTCTCTTCTCTGCACCTTTTTGTCAAAACAACCCAGTCAAGTACCACACATTATTGCACGCTTATTATATCCTGCTTCTTGCAGTCTGTTTTAGTTCTCATCTAAACACTTATTTTCCATGAACAACAGGATTTGTTTGTGACAATCCTGACATTCCCAGCACTTACTCTATGCAAGTGATGGGTGATACCCTGAATGAATTTGAATTGTGATGATCTTGACTGTTTTGCTCACTTAAAGTAGAGAGTAGAGAACACATTTGCATTAAGCATAGTCTCTTTCAGAAGAAGAAATGAGCACTTGGAAGTTGAAAACTGTCAAAAGAGCATTTTGTTGAAAGGAAGCCTTTTGATTTTTGGCATGTTTCATTAATGGTTTTTACTGACAAAGTTTCTTTCAGAGTATCCATTTTCTACTTTTGAGTTTCTTGTCACTCGGGCTTTAAATCTTGCTTATTGTACTTTTCTCTGAAGAGAGATATCAGCTACTGTTGGCTCTGCTGTTAAATTTTACACCTCGGTGATAATAAAATATCAAAGAAGCTATTTCATGGCCTTTTAGCAAAGTAGTTGGATGGATTCAGATCAGAGGAATGTATTTGGTCATAGAACTCATCTAACATATGCCCTCATTTAATTGATGACAGAACTATTAAATAAAAAATACAGGACTGGAAATCAGGGTTGTACTTTAATTTGAGTTATGTGGCTTTTTCTTCAGGTCACTGAAACATTTAAATGAGGCTGAAGTTTAAAGCACTGGTGGCCATAGGTAATAGGAATGACTTGAATAGCAGATGGTGGGATGAACCACAAGTGCAAAGCATGAATAACTTGCTAATCCTCTTGAGACAGGATGATACTCTAAACATGCCTGGTCTTGATTTATTGTAATATGTAGGACATTTTTTCATTCTTTCTTTTTTTTTTTTTTTTTTTTTTTTTGTGTGTGTGTGTGCCTGTGCTAACTTTTATAGTCAGTATTCTGAGTTACAGAGGGGAACCAGAACAGATGTTGTAATAAACTTATTTGTCACAATTAAACTGTTGCTTTTTGACACTCTTCTTTCAATACTTTGTGACCAGGTTTGGTGAATCAATACATCAACATGACCCAAAAGATAAAACGTACCACCCTGATCATTCAACTGAAATGACAGAATTAAGGTTAACATTGGTAACATTAGATCTAAGATCTAAGCTCTTTAATGAAGGTTTCCTGGAGAAATATTTTCACCTACAAAAATATAGTAAAATCCATCATGAAATGACTTGAAATTATTAATATTCACACTTCAGATTTCCAAAATGTATGCAGAGGAATTTTAAGGAAGAATTTAAGAGGTTTTTTTTTTCTAATGTGTTACCTTTGAAGTATTAGGACATTATCACAGATAAATATATTCTACTTTTATGGAAGCATATTGATTTTTTAATATATATTAAGCATGGTAATAAATAATAGCATAAATAAAACAAATAAACCTAGAAATTCCCTATCTTTGACACATTCATAAAGACATGTTTGCCAATCCTGCCTGGTTTTCCCTCCTAACACCTTCTAACAAAATATTTGTATTGATTTGTTTTGGAACAATGCCTAGTAATTTCACCTTTGAGGAACTGACAACTTCCAAATGAAAACATATTTCACTGCAGAAGTACACAGGTCTTCACAGCAGGTAAAATGTAATTTAAAGTACACTATTTGTAAGGTAGCATTCTTCATGTGAGTGAATGAAAATGCCACAGGCACACTGCATAGCTCTCTTTGAGGTTCAGCTAGTGAAGTTAAGCTGACCTCTTCATTCTGCATTAAGGAACAATGTTTTGTGGAGTTGCAAAATTCTTTGACAAAGCAGGAAAGAACAGTCAAAAGTGCAATATGAATAAAGGCCATCACTCCTCTGGGCTTCAAAGAAAATAATTGATGACATCTTGGCTTTTAACAATGTCTTATCACATACAGCTGGATTGCTTAGGTATTAAGAAGGTTTCCTCATGTGACAATTGCTATTTGAAACCTGGTAGAAACAGATGTGTGAGAAAGAGGGTTAATGAACAAGAAAGTTAAAGAATTCTCATGACATTTTTTTGCCTTACAGTTCAGCAACTTGTAAACAGATCTGTGTTTACAGTTTCTTTCTTTTTAAAATTAAGACTCTGACCAGAGTAAAAGAAAATAAATAATCTTTTATTCTTTAGCACTCAGGAGTTAAGATCCCAGTATGAGGTAAAAAGGTAGCAAATCAACACATCTGACCTATGTTGCAAGCAGAGAGTGTATGACTTGGCTTAGACTGGAGAGAAGTCATCAGACAAGACAAACAAAGTGGATCCTTAAATGCTATATTATCAGAAGAGGCAGGTCTTTAACTTGCAAAGAAAATCTGTTTATTGAAAACTTTAGTAAGATCTCTAGTTTCAAATAGTTGCTTACAGTGCCTTGAAAAAGATCAATTTCCACAGTTTGAGTATTCATCCTTTAAAAAGAGATCAAAATGGACTTGGAGCAACTACAGCACTCAAAATGATGGGTAGCTTTTCAGTATTTTGGCCTTTACATCTAGATTTATGACAGAGAAACTTATGTTTGGATCCTGTGCCATTTTAACATTGGAAAACTACTTAGTCTTTAATATACTTTCTTTACCTTCAGTCGGGGCTCAATGTCAGTGTTTATTACTCAACATTTTGTTATGGGCACACCATGTATAAGGAACCAATAATTCACTATTAGTCTATATTGTCTAATGAGCACAGGAAAACATCAACATTAATGCAGTTTAAACGGTTACACAAAAACTTTCTAGCCTCTCCTTTTCTGTGGTGGGATTCACACCCTTCCACAATTTTTAATTGACCATTTCTCTCTTTCAAGAATGGCAGGCAGTTTTGTGCCAAGTTATCAGCATTCTCAGTATCTTGCTCTGAGAATTGTATAGCATTCATCATCAGGTTCTCTTCCTATCTTGGGTTTGTTTTGGGTTATTTTTATATGGGTGGGAGGTTCTTGGAGGTTGTCTGTTTTTCTTCTTTTTCCCACAACCCCAGCTTGCCCATCAAGGGATTTCCAGCTAAAGCCAAAGAGTGACACAGTTGTCTTTCCCAGCCCCAGCTCCCCACAAGGCCAGATATTTGTTACCTGCTAAGTCCCTGGCCCCGTCAGGCCAGTGCCACAATAGGGATCATGGGGCTGAAACTAAACAAGGAGAGCCCACAGCCACTGCTCCTCTGGGCAGCTGTTAGCACTTTCAAAAACTGAAACTAGATCAGTCTCAGGCAAGGCCAACGTAGCCAAGATCCAGCCCTGACAGATCAATACAGAGCCTATGACCTTTGGCTAGTGATGGTAAAATCCCATCTACTGGGCTTCATGAGACCCTTTTAATTAAATCTACTAGAGAGGAGATTTTATCTAGACTTTGTTGTCGAACAAAGTTTGCATGTGAAATGTGAAACTCTCAATACCATGAAATTCCACGAGACTACTTGCTTTCTGAATCATATTTCTGTAAACTGCAAAGAGATATTTTGACAGATGTACTCTTAATTAACTGTTTCTTGATTTATTTTATGCATATTTAAACCTAAAATTGTAATTTAGTTCACAGGCATGTAAAACAGCCTAAATAATAAGGAAATAAGTCTCAGTTTCTCTGCCACTTAAAAGTGTTGTCTAGACTCATATTTCAACCTATTGGATGGTTCATTCAATCATTTCAAGCTTTATATTTCTGTATTTCCTATTCTTGACAAGTTTTCAAATAACAAATAGAAAAGGAATCAGCTTCTCAGCTAAATAAGGCAATCAAACACTCTGAGGATTTCGGGAATCAAAAGAATAAATACCCAAGTTAGTCAGTAGTTTCAGAAACAGTAGAGAAGGAGAAATCTTCGCTTTGCAACTGGTACCAAATGAATTTTAAAAAGTGTTGTAAGCACATTACTTTTTGTGTCAGTCCAAATCTGTGTCTGTGCCAAAGGTTCACTGCTGCTGTTTCACAGAAAGCAGAATCCTGTGGATCCCAATTACAGGCTTTTTCCGTAGGCTAACATCACAGGAACTGGAAATTGGGAGTCACCTACTTTATCTCTGCTTTGAATCTTGTCTTTGAACTACAGCAATAAAGACCATTTTCTGTCATTATTTCTTAACAAGTGTCTGCAGAGTGTAGGAAATTTTTGAAGACAAGTCAGTTTCCTGTAGTGTTAAATAGAATTATTCAGCTTCAGAGGCTCTACTGTGAATATAGATATACACATTTTTTCCTTGGTGCAGCTTGGTGAGGAATGACTCAAATGCAAAGCCTACTAACCTCATACTGGCTTGACAAGTACTCTGGATTTCCTGCTGTTGCTTAAATTAATTGAAAGAAAAAGAAATTCAGAAAAAATAAATGTGTTGAGGACAGCAAAATATTGAACCTTGGTAGATCTTTATCATCATAGCCACTCGGGTCCTTGCCAACATCTGAAAGACTAATAATCTTTCTCACAAATGCTTTCAAGCTACAGTAATTTAGTACTGCTATGCATCTGTAACTTTTAATTATCTGTTTAATCAGGCTGTGAATAAACTAAAGTAGGTTAATTTAAAAATTCCTATTTGGAGCAAGTGTTTTGACTGGCTCTGAAACTTAGCCAGCACCCAGTGAGATTATAGAAATGAGGAAAGATGGATATATTATTTGGAATTCATTATATTAATTTGGATATCCCACAACATCGCTTTGCATATTTAGCAGACTGACCACTAGTATTTTCAATTAATGTGCTCCAACATCAAAAAATTAAAGACTGTGAAAGTCTGGATATGACTGAGAAATATTTATGGTTATGGATTGTATCTTTCCAATCATAGCCTTTGAAAATTTCCCCTGCAGGACAGCCTGCTGGGTAAAACTGTGCTGTGTGTCTGTGAGAAGAAGTGCTGCATTTCCTTCACTCAGTTTATAGCTCGGAGAAGTCTGTTATTACACAGCACCTTTTGACTACTTGAGGACTGTTCGTTTGCATGTCATTAAGGTGTAATAATAGTCTGGTGTCTGTAATGTGTATTGTTAATCTTGATGTTCATTATCTCCACTGCATGCCTCCAGGGACTGCTATTTACACTGCAATGGAAATGCTAATTAATTTCTATATTCAAAGTGTCAGCTACTAGCCTCTCATTTCCACAAAAGTATTGTACCACTTAGATTGTCTTAGAAGAAAATTGGAGGGGGAAGAGTTTTCTGAACTGCAGGATGGAGAGAAAATTGAAGTTTAAATCACTCTGATATCTGTACTATACTGAGCATTCAGTACAGTACAAAATGCAGTGAAGCTCTATTTTTGGATTGAAGACCACTGTTGTGTTTTCTAGTCACTATTCAGGCTGCAGGAGTTGAACGTGCTTCACTGAATATATCTGTGTATGACTGCAAATTTATGAATATAAGAAAATAGCTTGGGAATGTATATCAGCTAAATGCCTTCTTCCGGCCACAGAGACTATCCTCATATTTTCTCAGCTACCACTGGGTATATCAAATAATGATAAAAATCCACCTCAGGGTTGAGATAAATAATCCACTGAAAGTATTGGTGTATGCAAGTATTTGGGGAATAGGGATTTGTCGTTTTCTGAGAGAGAGATATATATGAGTAGCCTCATTGGACCATTATGCAGAAAAAACTATATTCTTTTTAACCTTGAAATGGATGGGAATTTGTTATTTCTAACACCCCTACAGTTATACCTCATAGCTACTGCAGAAAGGTTAGAGTAAGCAACCCAGGAAACATACAGATATTTAAGACTGTAAACTGAAAAGAGAAAAAAAAGGTCTAAGAAATGAAGGGCCAATCTCCCTTGATGTTATACAGTTCCTTTTGGCAGCGAGGATGATCAGAAACCTTAAAAATAAACCCTTCACATATGTTGTAAGGTAATAATTTAAAAGCCAAGTAGCTCCAAATTGCTGGCATTTGTTACTTGTAGAATGCAGATAGAGCAAACATATAGTAACCTACTATCCTGACAGGTTGGGTTTTTTTTTCCTAATATTTGATCACATTTACATTTTTGACATTACTAAACGAGCCAAAATACATAAACTTTTCTATTATGTAAATAAAAAGCAGTATGTGAACATGTAGGTAATAATGAACATTTCTGATAGAGCTTGAATCTTTAATCCAACACAAAACTTATGAGATCTATTCCAAGCTAGTATAAAACAAGACATATGAAATTGGTTTGATTTGCATCACCAGAAGAAATGGTTTGAGATTCTTGCTTGCCAGGAGGTCAGTTTGTTTCTCATGAAGTGCACTGAGGAGCTAGGATGTCAGTCAAGGTAAATTATAATTTACTGTTTTCTGAAATGTTCCATCTATTATATGTGTAAGTAGTTGTGAAGAAATCTGATAACTAATTTTTCCTAGTGCACATAAGTACACAGTAATAGAAAGGACCTGATAGAAGGCAAGTACCAGGCAGTTTTGAAGTGGCAATTCTTCTATCATGAAACAGTCAGGGGAGGTTATATAAAGCATAGAACAGGAAACAATTTTTGAGAGTAAACTGATGCTACTTTACAAGCCTTTCAAAATGTGACTGTAAAATAGTTGTATAAATAGGACCATAATCATAAGTGCATGGTTTTCAAATGCACAGAAATGCAGGTGGATGCTCAACTAAATACTGTTTTTCACTAAAGGACCTTGTGAATTTGAAGAAAAAAAATATGTTATCATCTATAGAGAGCAGATTTAAGACACAGTTCTTTATGTCTTAGGATATTACAACAAAATACTAAACCGTATGCAAGGCAGCAGTAAGAGACAGCTTCTCTCCAGATACTGTTAGTTCTGAGATGCTCTCATAGTATGGAATGAGATGTTTTGCTGTGACCTTATCTATGCAGGGAAAATGTATGTGTGATGTTGTGAAAAATCATAAAAAGCTGCAGCATGTTACACAACAGAGAGGGATCAAATTTGAGTGTTTTACACATAGAAGGTACCTAATAAATTTTAACAAACTCACAAAACAACAACAAAAAAAAAACCACAAAAAATACAATAAACCAGCAAAACTCAACAATTAACCACTAATTACATCGTTTACATCTAATTTCATTAGCATGTATTTTAATGCAGTTTGTCTAGTAAGTGGTTCCTTTCTGTATCATATGCAACACCAGCATTTTATTTCCAGAAAACTTGTGAATTGTACATTTTTACTTAGTGCTGTTTTCTTTTGTGTTGATAATGACAGGATTTTACAATCGAATCGATTAACCAAATAGAGAGACCTTTGTGAAGAGACTCTGTGGAACAAAAACCTGTCTAAATATAATCCTCAGCTTGATCCACTGTTTGCCTGGAGTGGTACAGTAACGGTGATTTCTGAAGAGGAAGATTTTCCACAGACAAGGTTAGAGGAAGATTATGATCGTTAGCTGAACTAAGTTGGTTTGTTGTGCATTTGAGTGCTTTTCTTCCCTCTCCGAGGTGGTGGTGTTATGACAAACCAATAGGACAAAGAGCATCAGGAAAACAATATTTCAAATAGTCATATAAACCTCCAGGGCTCATGTGCCTTCAGAAGCTAAGGGTGTCTGAAAATCATCTTAAGTGGTGGCTTTTAAGAGGGCATGTATACATGGAGTTTAAAGATACAGTTTTAGTAAAATTAACTGTCTGGATAATTTGATTTAAAGCTTCTGCTTTACATGAGTTCTTTTCCCTGACAATTTGCAGTAACTTCTCTGACATTAAACTGTCATAAAAAAAAAAAAAAAAAAAAAAAAGAAGGCATTTTATTATTTATTATTGAATCAGACAGCTGCATTTGTTTTAAAAGTTCAGACCTCTTGTTTGAAAAGAATGGAGTATTCTGGGGAAAATGCAAAAGATAGAGCTTAGTGCCACAAGGGAACCTGTGGCAGTTATTTTCATGTTGTCTTTTAACTTTTCAGATTAGAATATGACGGAGCTTTGAGCACTTGCTTCACTAGATCTCTATGTATCTACATCACGTTCAGCCGTTGGTGTCATACAGGCAGATCTCAGGATTCAATGTGAATGTTGATGAGATGTACAGGAATGACTGACTTGGTGGGGGTCTGAAGGAGCAGATGGTCAAGTCACAGCCTTTGTAGTAAGAGGATGAGGTGAAGCTGGATTTCAGAAGGTAGTTTGATAAGTTACCTGATAAAGGCTAGGAAGACACAGTCCTGTCTACCAATGCAGTACCTAAGAATACAAGGCAGTGCCCCTGTATTGGATCTGACTGAGCTGGAGTTGTTTTCCCCACAGCAGCCATCCCAGTGCTGTGCTTTGCACTGGGAGCTGGGAAGGTGCTGGTGACACTCCCGGGCTGTGGATGCTGCTGGACAGGGCTTGACCAGCACCAAGTTTGGTTTCCAACACTCCCCTGCAGTGCGGTGGGATGGACAAGATCTTGGGAGAGGACAGAGCTGGGACAGACAGCTGACCCAAACTGACCAAAGGGATATTTCATAACATATAATGTCAGATTAACAATAAAAGCTAGAAAACAAAAAGGGGGGTGGGGGAATCTGCTTTTCCTCCAGAGCAACCACTATGCATTTGGAGACATCGCCTGCTGATGGGAAGTAGAAAATAAATCTTAGTTTTCTTTTTCTCCCACATGCAGCCTTGTTTAGCTTTCCATTAAACTGCTTTTGTCTTAACCTACAAATTTAATCTGATTTTATTCCCCCTGGTCCAGCTGAGAGGAGGAGGGAGGGGAGTGATAGAGCAGCTTGGTGGGCACCTGGCATCCAGCCAGGGTGAAACCACCACAAACACTGTTCCACTTGGCCTGAATTCTGGTTTGGACATTTGCAATAGAAACTGCTATTTAGGGAAAGCATGAAATACTGGTCATTTTTTTTGTAGTCCCTTATAATCCATAAGTATCATATTAGGAATTTTAGAGGGTATGTATCTTTTTAGTAATTTCTGGATTTGATTAGGGGCTTGTTCACAAATTTCTCTAGTCCCTTTTTGAACCTGAAGAAACTGTTTGTCTCTGCAGCCACCTGTGTCATCAAGCTGTAGAAATTCATTGCATACTCTGAAAAGAATTACTTTCTTACATTAATTTTAAATAATCCCCAACTAGTCATAGATCTTATATTCCAGGATTTGAAGAACATTCTCACTGTCATCTTATCTACTGCACCTTTGATGTAAATCTCACTAAATCCTCTCCTCTCCTCTCCTCTCCTCTCCTCTCCTCTCCTCTCCTCTCCTCTCCTCTCCTCTCCTCTCCTCTCCTCTC
>JANHGL010009188.1:88109-113875 GCA_024611195.1 Ceyx melanurus | reverse complement strand
CTCCCCTCCTCTCCTCTCCTCTCCTCTCCTCTCCTCTCCTCTCCTCTCCTCTCCTCTCCCTCTCCGCAGAGTCCTGGCTTTGTCCTCCCTGCTTCATAGGACAGCTGCTCCACCATTTTGGTTGCTCTAGTAGCCCTCCTTATCTTCCTTACCTTCTCTTCCTTCATGGCAGGATGAGGTCACCCTGGAAGAGATCATCATCCTTCCTGAGTTGTGCTCTTGAAAGGACTATAATTTTGTTTGCATGCATTAACTGGGTTTCCTAAGTCAGATATTTATGATATACATTCATAGATGACATTATTTTAATCTTTAATACCTTTTTGAGGTAAGGCAGTACCAATATCCCCATTTAGAAGATAAGACACTGAGAGAATTGTTAGCATCTGGCATCATTATTAATTTAATATAAGTCTCTTAAACTCATGACATCATCAGGGGAGCATGTGGTTGTAGCCAGGTAAATACAATTTTGCCCTTACTAGCAGAAGGCTACAGGTCTATTAAGCTGTCATTGCAAAGCTTCAAGGGTTTGCTGAACTTGCTTTGCTTGAGCTAGTTCTCATTTGTTTTGACAATTATCTAGTCATCAAGTGACTATTTTCTCACTCTTTTAGCTTAACCTCACAAAATACCTTTAATGGTAATGGTCTGGCAGACTGAGGCAGCTACTGTATGTCAAAAACATAAAAGGAGATTTAGGACTGGAGGAGCTGTGTAATTATAAAAGCCTATCTGGGAACCAGTGAGAAGGAAGCAGACTGTATGAAGAAAAAAAAAATTAAAAATAATTCCAAGTAAACCCAATACTGAGCAAGAAAGTGGTACTCACAGGAATATCATGCTCCTTCCAGCAGAGATGCTCGTCTTAAGTGTCTGAACACTTCTAAGATTCATCTGGACAGGGTGCTAGACTATCTTCTCTAGACTGTGCTTCTCCCAAGAAAGACTGGGGCCTTCAGGTCCCTGCCAACCTGGTACTTTTAGTCTAGTCTAGTTTAGTCTATTTATCCTTCCTTCTTTCTTTCTGAGGAAGACTGAAACCATCAGCCTGGCACTGAAGAGGGGAAGGTGGGCAAAACACCAGAGGAACAGGAAAGCACTCAAACTGTGTAGCACTTTAACTGTGCTAGTTATGAGACTGTTGCATATTAATTAGGTAAATTAGATCCATAAATCATTAAGACATTATCTGGACCAGTAATAAGTTTGAAGCTCTGTAGAAATGGTTCACTCAATAACAAGGTTTGGTGTGTAGCATTGCCTTCTTTATGTGGATTCCAGCATCAAAAGACCTTTTAGCTCTAATTGGCCCTAACCATTAAGTCCATCTAGAATCATATCTCTGAAATGTGTGTGTCTACTTTGATCACAAATTCTAAAAGAGTATGACAGTAATTAATGTGAAATTTGAGTGGTATGTGACCTATATGGCTGACTTTAGCCTGTGATATATTTTTTTGCAAGCAATATTTACTGTACTTTGTATGATTTTTCAGAGACAATATTTTGGAAATGGAGTGTTTCCTGAAAATCAGTTGAATAAGGTGAAAATTCTGGTAATATGATTACCCTGATAAATAAAGAGAACAAACTTGCAAGTAATTAAAATCATATGGCTTACATTTACACATTTTTTAAAAGCTCTTCCCAAGATGAAATTCTATAAAGCTATCAATTTTCAGCTACATTGCAATGCCAGCTCTGTGATGAGTTAAATTAACAAATTGACAGTTATATTAACAAATTGTCTCCTGAAACAGCACAGCTCATGTATCTCAAGCTTTCTAATTTACAGATGTTTCCTGTACTTATCTGTTATTCTGACATGAGCAATATCTGCCCTTAGGTCAGTGGTCAAAGATCAAAAAAAGAACAGGCAAAAAAAAAAAGTATTAAATAAACTTTTTGCTTCTCTTGTTTATGGCTGGATAAACATGATGCAACAATGCTCCTTTGCTGTATTGAGATTATTGGTGGAGTATTCGTAAAACAGTGGAATATGTAGCTTCTGAAATCTTTCACTTCATCCACTGTATTTTCATAGCAGCTCTGTGTGTTAAGTGTCAGACACATACACCGTTTTCACAGACATTGAGAGCTCTGGTACATTTTGAGCTGATGGAGGTTGTTCATTCTAAATAAATGCTAGAATGAAGTAGATTTATTTTTGTAGTAATCTAGCTGAAACAATAAAAGTCATCATCAGAAGCATAGGTTACCTCTGTGGCAAAAATGGAGCTGTTTGGTCTGAAGGCTGTTCCCTCAAAGAGCTGTGCAGCTATGAGTTGTGTAGGTGGAATAAGAGAGGGGCACAGAAA
Source organism: Ceyx melanurus (assembly GCA_024611195.1). NCBI lineage: Eukaryota > Metazoa > Chordata > Aves > Coraciiformes > Alcedinidae > Ceyx > Ceyx melanurus. Next base: position 111,554 of record JANHGL010009188.1, on the reverse strand, counting down.
AGAGTCAATGAAATTATCATGTAATAGCCTGGAGCTACAGTTTCTCTCTTATAACCTTGTTGTCAATGGGACTTCTCACTGGTGTCACTTTTCTGACTTTCTCTGCACTTAAATAGTTTCTGATTAGTTTGGCAAGGTATTTTGTCTTGAAGAAGTTTTCAACCTGCTTTGACCAAGTTGTAAAGGATCCTACAGGTCAAACTCCATATAAAGTTTACAAGGCAAAATTGTGGTATTTAAAAATAAAAATATTAATGTATTCATTTATTATTTATTCTTTTTTAGCATTTCTATACTACAGTTATTACTTCACTCTAAACAATACAGAAATCCAAGATCATGGATTACCTATCTTAAACTAACAGATATTCTGTTCTGATTCATACCAAGTCCATTAGGCTTGTTCAATACAGGAGAACATTAGACAGATTTATATCTGATCTACTATCCTATTGAACAAGCTAATGTTTTAACATGTGGTGTGTACATACCAGATGAATTTACCTACATTGATTTCAGTGTAGTCAAGGTTATATCTTCAGTAAGGTGTTTCTTTGGCCTTTTTTTTTTTTTTTCTTTCTTTTTTTAAACTAACAATGCATAAAATAGAGTACATTGATTGTAAAAATCAGTTTATGTCTGAAACCCTATTTAGATTGATATAAGACTATTCTCTACGAAGATTTGGAAGCTGACTTGTGCGTGTATACTTCAGGATTGGTACATTGATCAAGTTGTTAAACTGACTGCTTTTGCAAGCTTAGAGTTTTTGTTTGCTGCAAGGGTGATTTGTGATGACACATAAAACTTCCCAGTTCGGAGCTCTCAGATTTATACACAAGTACATAGACTAAGTATTGCATTGTCTCTATTGTTTCCCAGTCATACTTTTCACAACTGAGATTTATTCTTCTATAAATCATATAAAATATTAAATAAAGTGTTGCTTCAGACTTAGATTAATAGCATATTGTATATGAAACATAATTTAATGAATGCATTTATGCTAAATATAATCTAATAAATTAAACATTCTACTAGGACAACTGGGATCTGAATTAGAGAAAAAGAGACCTCCAATTTGTAGTGACCAATATCCTGGATATTACTCTCTTCTTAATTTCAGTACTCTATATTCTTGTGACCTCTGAGCAAATATTGCTGTGATACTCATCAAGCACATGTTGTCCTGGATGGATGTTTTTTACTGTCTCTCAAATTGCCCTATTAATAACGTGGATATAGGACTATATAGAGAGGTTTATTTTACCTAATTTAACCTTTCTTGACCCTCAAGTATGGTGCAGATGTTCTTCTATGATTAAAATCAAGATACTATGTTCTAAGAACATAGCAATTGCTACAGCAGCCAACACAGAAACAGTATCCATTTATTGAAATCTCATTTTTCAGTATTACATTTTTGTACATTTAGTAATGTTTAATAGGGAAATTATCAAGTTAATGTAACTAGCTCATTACTGCAAAGACTTCCTGATAATTTTAGTTATGACAGTTTGCAGTTTCTGTAGTTGGAGAGGTATTTGGTCTTTGTGAATGCAAGGAAAAAAAAAAACAACAGAGAAAACCTTGTTAGAATAGTTGAAAAGAATGTAATTTACAAAACCAAATTAAGTGGCTATTATAATTGACAACATTTTTATATGAGAATAAAACTTTTTATTTCCCCCCAAAAATCTATAGAGAATGCATGGAGATCATAAAATGTATGATATTTTTCAGTTTTCACAGTTTACCTGTGTTGCACAGATGTTTACAGACTGAATATCTGTTACACAGTCATGTGAGCAACCCCATTTCTCAGAGGATAAACATTCATCATGTGGGTGATGATGAGTGTCCTTGTCAGGACATGTTTAGCTGGATCAGGTGAGACTGCCCGGACTGCTGTTTGTGATTTCATGTATCTGAGCTGCCCCCCTGTCCTATATGGCAACTCCAGAACGTGTGTGAGCCTTTGTTACAGATTAATTTAAATTGTGTTCAAAGCGTCTCCTACAAAGAAATGATTGAACTCAAAGACATTTCCTGGGGTGTCCTGGTTCTCCCCAGGTGTTTATCAGCAGTGCATGAAAGCATAAAACCAGCATCATTTAGTTTCCCTAAGCACAGCAGGAACCTACTGGGGAAATCTCCTTAATTTCTACCTGTAGAGCTACTGTAATAATAATTAGCAAGTTGTGTATAAAGGAGAGGAATCCAGCTAACTCATCATCTTCAACTAGCCCATTGCCTTAACTGTGTGGATACTACCTGGGGAGTTTCTGCACCACCCAGGAAGCTGGTGACTGAGTCTGTGGGATATGCACATAGGTATAACCCTGATACATAGCTGTACCACAGCCATAAATACAGGCTAATCTGCAGTTTCATCCTTATATAGTAATTATGGCTTAAATTTCATAGATATTGCAACCCCAGGGAACTAGATTTTCCTTTTGATTAAAGTGACATATTTTCAGAATAAAAGCTATTACATTCAAGTGAATTACTTCTCTTGAAGCTCATGTTGTTTTGTCTAGTTTTGTTTTCTATTTATTCCACCTTTTAAAGTCAGTTTTACATTTGGAAGTTTGACCAGAGAGTACATTGAAAATTCTATATGACAATTTTATGTTTTATCTCTATTAGCTTTTAGTAAAAAAAAAAAACCACAACATTCCCACAATATATCTTTGCCCATTAAGATGTTGAAGAACATTACCTTCCTTGTAAAAATAAACAACAATCTTGGCAGCAGGGTTCTTTATTTATGCTTTGTTATTTTTACAGTTTCTAAAACTTATATACAGTAAACAACGAAGTTTTCAGAAGAAAGCACTCAGTAACCAAGTAACAGATATATCAAGTTTATGAGGTACTCTTTAATATGATCAACATAAGTGATCATATACGGTCAATATAGTGTAATGTCAAGGGAGGTTCTCCTCCCCCTCTACTTTGCCCTAGTTAGACCACACCTGGAATACTGTGTCCAGTTTTGGGCTCCCCAGTTTAAGAGAGACAGGGATCTACTGGAAAGTGTCCAACATAGAGCTATGAGGGTGATTAAGGGACTAGAACATCTCCCCGATGAAGAAAGACTAAGGGAACTGGGGCTGTTTAGTCTGGAGAGGAGGAGACTGAGAGGGGACTTTATTAATATCTATAAATATCTGAGGGGTTAATGTCCAATGGAAGTGCCCAGTGATAGAATGAGGGATATAAATTTGAGTATAAAAAGTTCCACCTCCACATGAGGAGGAACTTCTTCACTGTGAGAGTGACAGAGCTTGGAACAGGCTGCCCAGAGAGGTTGTGGAGTCTCCTTCTCTAGAGACTTTTAAAACCCATCTGGCTGTGTTCCAGGTTGCCCTGGGTGATCCTGCTTTGATGATCTCTAGAGGTCTCTTCCAACCCCTACCATTCTATGATTCTATGAACTTCCAGTGTGGGACTTCCCCAGTGCCTGCTGTACAGCATCAGTTGTGACAGGGATATCCTTGCCATCAGGGGGGCTTTGGTTCAATACTGGTTTCGTAAGTATTTGTATATATTACATTTTACTGTTAATTTTTTCATTAAAGCTGTTCTAACTTCCTTTTCTAATCACTAAATCTCTCTCCCTTATTCCCTTTCTCTTCCCATTTGGGAAGAGAGAGAGGTTGACAGAAAGCAGATGGCCCTTACTCTAAACCTTGACATCTCCTCACTAGCTATAAACTGGGCTGAGAATTAGAGGTGGCAGTATGCAAGGAGGTCTGTGAAATCACAGGTCTAGAAGGAATGTAAATATGAAAATGTGATGTCTAATGCCATGAGTATTCCAACAAGCTAAAGATGTTATTTCAGAAATATTTCCAGTAAAACTAAACCGACTATATCACAGTGGACATAAAAAGAGGTGAACACATCATAATACTCATGTCTTAAACAGGGCTGGATTTTCTTATGCAAGCCATTAAGTATATTTATTTCATATGAAGTTCCATATTAGGATATTATAAATAACTCTGCATTATTAAAACACAAGCATAGTCTCCATAGGAACTATGTCTGGTTTCAGTGTATTATAAATGTCAATGTGTTCTCCCACAGTCCCAACTGATTGCTATGTACAGTGACTTCTGGAGTTTTTATAGACCCTTACATGCAGTAATCATTGCTAGTGGGAGTTTATGTGTTTACCTAAGTCAACAATACCAGAAAAAAAATAAAAGAGATGTTGTAAAAACTACTTCTTCTAAAAATGTTAGCCTAGAAATGGCTAAGACAGTCAGAAAAAATACACCACAAAGATCCCCTGCTCCCCTTACTTTTATTAGCAGAAAACCTAGTTTTCTAGGTTTAGACAAAACACTATCTTTGGTGAACTGACTGCAGATGTTATCATCTTGGAGCAAATGTAAGAAACAGGTAAATAATCTATCCTCTCTGGGTAATTTGTCTCCTAATCTGATTTCTAGTGCTTTTGTAGGAAGTAAAAAAAAAAAAAAAATCCACATTGCTGCAGTTATCTTTTTTTTTTTTTTCTTTTTTTTTAAATGATGCAAATAGCATGCCTAATGGGGCATCCCATAATATGGACAGATAATCACACTGGATACTGTAATAAAAGGTCTTGTTAATATCTGAGACATTTTGTGTCTAGTGTTCTGATACATAAAAATGGTTTCTTTATGTGGAGTGCTCATTTGAGGTTTGGAGGTGTTGTTACTGCAGCAATACTCCCAGGGCACAGTGAGAACAGATTTTCAGCACCTGGTTCCTTATTCCCCCAGCAGTTCCTAGGGGGAAAGGGGAGAAGAAGTGGAGAGTAAGGATTAATTCTCTGCCATGTTGTTTCACCTGGTTTTGGTTACAAATTTTTCAAGGAGACATGACCTATTCACTTCTCACTATCTATACTAAATGGAGATCAGTGACCTCAAGAAACAGAATTCCCCTTTCCCACTAACACAAGTTTGGGGGGTGCTATCATTGGCCCTTAAAAAAGTGAGACTTCAGCTCTGGAACTCAGTCAAAGGTGATGAACAGACAGTGATCAAACTGTGACTGCCCAATTGGAAGATATTTGGAATCAGTGAATTCAGTATTTTTGCTGGTAGGAAACATTTCACTACAGATTGCTGATAGCAGACACAGTGCTGTTTAAGGCTGTCATAACAGAGACCTTGGCAGGAGTCCAGTCCTACAGAACAATAAATGCAATGCTCGTGTCAGAAAACTACAAAAATTACCAGAATGTGAAACCAATATTATATTTCCCCTCCTAAAGCTGTCAGTAATAATTATAATAACAAATGAGGGATGTTTCTCTTCTGGACAGCTATGAACATGTGAATCTTCTTTGTAAAAATTCAAACTCTGAGCCATTTCTAATTGCAGTAAGACACTCCGAGGCATATGTCACCGTGCCTTTGAGATGTGCATTATCTCACAGTAACACACACCTTGTCATGTATTATTTATCACGCTAAAGTGTCTTGTAATTTTCATTAAGAGTTAGATGTCTAGCTTTAAGAAACAGGGAGATAATTCATTTTAACCATTGCAGAGATAAAATAGCTTTCAAACTTTGTATGCATCTATGAACTTGAGGATATTGGCGACAGAGCACGTCATTTACACTAATGTGCTGGAAAAGACAGTAAACAGGAAAAAAAAAAAGGAAATCCTTCTTTTACCTGGAAATAGGAACAAGTTTCCCCCTCCTCTAGGTGAATCCTGCTAACCTTTCCACTGGCTTCACATGCCATGCTGTCCCCCAGGGTCTCATTCTCATCTTTTTTCTCCTGACTTCACAGATGCTATGTGTTGTGTGTAACTACTGACTAAATAAGGCAGGACTCACCTGGAAGAAAGCTGATGGTTGAGAGTGACTCGGAGGATGAACCTGTTCCATAATTGAAACAATCCACTGCTCCACTACCTAGAAATTAAGCAGTGCCAGAAAATATACTTCAGCATTCAAGGTTGGTTATTTCTACTAGTCATTTATACTCTGAAACAGTTGGAATGCATCTTGGCCTGATGCTGGCTGGGCTTAGTCTCTCAGAGAGGAGCAAAGCACTTTCTGAGAGTGGGAAAGGCCCAGGGAGTGTTTGCAAGGAGCTCTTTTCCAGTAGCCACCCCCCTAGGAACCAGCAAAAACACAGCAGCATGGCAGTGAGTCTTAGTGAATTATCTCAGTATGTGTTGATTTTTACTGTTCTTTCTGATTTTTTTTTTTTCCACTGAGTTAGAAACAAAATCAAATGGTAGGAATTATATATAGAAAAAGTTGAAACCACATTTAGGATTTTTAAAAGTTTTGTATGTTGATTCCATTTAAAAAAGTTTTGTAAAATATTTTGACAGATGTTAATATTTAAGTTCATTGGATCTTCTCTGATGATATCAAAAGGTTTCACAGTTTCTGAGTTAAAACCCAGGAATGAAAATGCAAACAAAACCCAAAAATGCATGTCCTCCTCCTCCCCCCCCATACACACACATATTTTTGCCTACTTACCTGCTCTATATATTTGGAAATGAAAGTCATACTACATTAATTTTAAATTGCAAATCATAAAGTTAAAAAACCCTCTGGTATTGTAATTCAGTTCAGATTTCTGGCTATATCTTTTAGCTAAATTGAGTGAGCAGTGACAAAACAAACTAAAATGTATATATAAAATAAGTTTTCAATCTTTTACTACAATTTCATATGTACTTCAGTTCTATTACTGTGTGATGGAAACACATTTTGGGACACTCATGATATAACAGTTTTGCATAATGTTAATTTTGACTAACACTTCAATGTAACACACATACTTACTAGTCATTTCCCATATAATCTGAAAGACAAGTGAAAAAAAAAAAAAAAGGTAGATGTAAGGAAAAGGAGATGACAGGTGAACCAAAGGGAGTTCATTTTGATTAGGGATAGTAGGTCACCCACAGAGGTGGATGAAACAAAACTTGAGAGGGACATTCAGAGAGAGGAGTACAAGAAAATGTACCTTGAACATTACTGCAACTGAAAGCAAATGGAAAATAATTTCACTTGTATCCTGGGTACTAAGTGAATGGAAGACCACAGTTCTTTTGGTCTGGGTGAGATTTTGTATGTTTTAAGACAGCCTTAATTATACTGCCACAGAATGTGTATTCAAAAGAACAGTTACTTCATCAAAGTAAAGAAGATCCTTTAAGTTTAGCTTTTGTCGGTTTGAAACAGTGAAAAATAAACCACAAAGAAAAAGGGACCATACTTTCTATAGTAAAAAGTTTCCACATGACAAGGTAACTTAATAACTTTAGCAGCTTAATTATGTCACCACTGTATGGAAAAGCCTCCTATACAGATAAATTATAGAGCATTAGTTTAGTTTTCGGTGCAGAACAGCTTCTGCCTTGTATGTAATTAAACAGATTTGTTCTCAGCCATGCAACCAAAACATGAAGCCATATTCTTGTTTCCAACAACAGATGTTGTTTGAAAGAGTTACAGGAACAAATGTATTCTCAAAATAACTACTGGTCTGTGATACCTCCTTAATAGCCATTTAGCTGCTAACTGGATATGGTTTATCTCCACCAAAGTGTGCCCTCAGAGATAGTAAAAATCTATTTTATGGTAAGAAATATCTCAATCATCTAAATTGTATAAAAGGGCTAGAAAATAAATTATTTTAATACATATTTGAAGCTGTCCCATCTCACAATGGTAGCAGAAAAAGTCATGACATTATTGGAATAACAGGTTATCAAATTTCATTCATGAAATGATATACTCTACTTATGCTAATGAGAATAAAGAAATATCAAACTTCTATTAAAGCAATAAAATTTTTTTTGGTCTTTTTTATTTATTTATTTTTTTTAGAATAGCATAATTATATGTTTAGTACATGTGAATCCTCCACAACCTTTTGCCAATTCAGATAGGTACATTAAAAGATGGAATATTAGTAACAAATGTTAATATTCACACTCTTATGTCATCTCTTTTTAAGGTTTAAATTCACATAACTCACATAATTTTGATTTTAAATTACTTGGCTATTTAAAATTAAATATATCGATTATGTCAATTTTTTTTTGCCCAGTGAAACATAATTAATTTAACATCACTGAAGGTTTCCTTTAAGCCCAGGAGGATGATATTTTCTAATTAAAATATGTGGGGATGAAAGCACCAATATGCAAGATTTTCCTTGCAGCTCACACAGCTTGGTGATGTCATTAGAACTTCCCTTTTGACAAAAAACTACTGAAGGGTTGTAGATTTATCTGAAGACTGATTGCACTGAAGGCAGTGTGAAAACTGTTGGTTCCAAGCAGATTTGTGTGTGTGGAGCAGTATAGGAAACTTACTATTTATGGAATTTTACATGTTCACCACAACATTTTAGGAAGCCAGGCTTCATTTCCAACACTCTGTCATGGTCTCCCTTCTGGGTTAGCTACAGCTCATTATGGAAAATGTGTGAGAACTAAGGAGTCAGGTGAAAGGAGAGAACGAGCTTATTAAGACCGAGAACTAAAAGTCCTTAAGAAGAGACAAAACAAATTTAAGGTTTGGTGGACTTCACATTTTGTTTCAATTAATTTATGAAGGATACTTCAATTTGCTATGAATCATCACCAAAAATTAACATTTTGTTTATATTTTCTTAACATTTCAATGTAATTGAGAATGAATTTTCCATCAAAACCCAAGAATATTCTGGGGGAAGAAAAAAAAAAAGAGAATGAATGTCCAAATTGCCTAGAAAGCGATAGGATTAAATAAATTTCTATTTTTTGGTTACAAATTTGTTTAAAATATATATGAACTCAATGTATGAGCTTGTTTTAAAAGCTACTTTTCTATTTAAGAGTCAATATTACCTTATGAAAAATGTGAAATACATTTGTATAAATTCTCTGTATGACGGGATTCTTCCTGAAATGCTACTCTCCACAGACAGCATCTGCAGTGATACATGTAAACCAATCAGAAAAAAACAACCCACTTCAACCCTCTCTTTCAATTAATCTTCTTGTTTTTCAAAGAAGATTGTGTATGCTGCAAGCATTTGAATATTTTTGATGTCTGTACACAGTATCTGAGAGAAAAGAGAAAATGTCTTTTACCTGCACAGACAGATAGACTTTGAGGAATTTGAGGATGGCCTTAAAAAGTAAACAGTTTCTCAGTCTTAATAGAAAACAAATGTTTCTTATTATTAGCCCTCAATATATCCTGGAAAAGTGTTAATGTTAACCATGTATCATACAAATAAGGCAGCTATACAATTTAAAGAGGCTCTATAAACCACATTTTTATATTGCTTTAAGGACAAAGGTAATAAGAATATCATCAAATGCATACATTAAAAAAAGTATGCAATTACTGACTTCTGATTTCTTGAACTAGATATACTATGAAACCAGGATTTCCTGATATTAATGTAAACTTCACAATGGAGAGGAATACAAATAAAAATAAGATGAATATATGTGACGAGCAGTTTTCTGTGGAACTAAGTTGATGCTGTTTATTGAATTGTATAAATGAATCATGAAACACTGTTTTCTTAATCTTAATTTCCACTAATTCAAAAAGCTGTATGCTATGCACAAGGTTAAAACAACGATCTTTTCTTTCCTTACACAAGTTTTAGCCCTGAAATGAGTTACAAACTGTAGTATCATGAGATGGAGATTTGCAGGAGATGGTGTCTTCCTATAAAGCTTTTCAAATATCACTCACTTTACTCAGCAGACAGATTATTGCATTTCCCTACAGATGGAAAACAAAATTCCAATCTGAGAGCAAGTATGCAGACTGAAACTATTCATTATTGACAGATGTGAAGAGCTGGGTGTCCTCCTAGGCTTGCACCTGAGGAGTGGATGACTTTTGTGACCTTTTTACATTTTGATATAATGAAAGCTTGAGTTCATAACAGTGTGTCTGGAGACACCTGACAATTGTAATGCATTCTGTGAGTGAAAAGTAGTTAGGAAATGTATCAAGAGGAAAAGAATTTGGTTGGCCTTTTGTTCAGTTTGAAATCACCATCGTTCCCATCAAGGTTTTATCTATAAATGGGAGGGCTTTCAGTCATAAAGTTGCTCAAAATTAAAGCTTCTCCTCCGGGACAGTTTTCCTGATGTTCTAGTTTTAGTTCTCAATAGCAGAATCTTTTGAAATATCCTGTGGCATATTTTGAGAAGATAATATTTTGAGGATGTTTTCCTTTTTAATTTAAAAAAAAAAATAATTTCATCTCTGGTATCTTTTATGGATTTATAGATAAACTAATTGTTAAAGAAAGATCTTTTACGCTATCCTCTCTTCCACATGTTTGCAGCCAAACAATCAGATCTTGATCCTTTAAAGAAATACGCCTTCTGGCCAAGGTATTTCAGAGATCAGTTCATTACAGACTCGTTTTGAACACAATATTAGAGAGCATCAGGTAAGGCTGTTGCTGAGACCTGACAATCCTGCTGATTTGATTTTGTATCATGCCTACTGGCAGTACACTTTGCAACACTCATTCCATATCACACTTAAGTCTACATGATACCAGGTTAAAAATGTTTTCTGAAGCAAATACTTAAAAAGAAAAATCCTGCATAGTGATATCAGCACTTAAAATAATTGCTTTAAAATAACATGTCTTGTTGCAAAATAACAAGGTTCTGAATACGTAGAAGAGAATTTAGGAAATTATTTAGGCACTGAGAAGAAGATACTGCAGAGCTATGTAGTAACGGCTTGAAGTGGGCATACAGCAGGATTACCAAATTATCTTAGGAGGGTAAAGTAAACATACATTTGAAAATGCCTTTAGGGACTGAGAAATGTTATTCCCTCTGTCAGGTTGGCCTTGAGCAGTAGCCAGATGGCTACACAGTCGCTCTCTTACTCCCTTCTTGCAATAGAGTGGGCAGGGGAAAATAAGCTGCAAAAAAATCCTTCATGGGTCACGATAAAAACAGTTTAGTAAGAAAAACATAGCCTGCATTACAAGGAAGGCAAAAATAGGAGTTAATTCACTACTTCCCACTGGCAGGCAGATGTCCTGCCACTTTCTGGAAAGCCTCAGCATGCTTACCAATTGAATTGTGGAGCTGTGAATCAGATCCAGTAGGCAGCTCAGGACCATGCATCTGCTCACTCACCCCTCCCAGTGGGATGAGAAAGATGTGGGGTCCAAATTCTCCTTAGTTTTCCTTTTTCTAACTTACATACTTCCAGAAGTCCTTGTTGTCTTTGAAATTGCTGGCCAGATACAATTCCAGGTTGGCTTTGGCTTTTCTGACTCCATCTCTGCATGCTCAGACAGCTTCTCTATATTCCTACTAGGCTACCTGTCCTTGTTCCACCCTCTCTAGGCTTTCTTCTTATGTCTGAATATTGCCAGGAGCCCCTTTGTCACCCACAGAAGATTCCTGGAATTTTTGCTTATTTCCTGCTCCTTGGAATGGACTGCTCTTGAGCTTGGAGGAGGAAAACCTTGGAAACTGGCCATCTGTCTTGGGATCTTCTTCCTTCCAGGGCCTTATCCCATATGAATCTACTGAGCAGATCCTTCAAGAAGCCAGTCTGATCTTCTAAACTCTTGTTGTGATCTTGCTTTTTGCTCTGCTCATGCCCCTCAGGACCCTAAACTCCACCCTGTCACGGTCAGTGCAGCCAAGGTGACTTCAGCAATCACTTGGATCAGGATGTTGTCAATGATGCTCTCTACTGATCTACTTTATTGCTTATTCATTGCTGTGCTGTCCATCCAGCAGATGCTGTGGTGGTGAAGTTCCCCATGATAACCAGGACCTGAAATTGTGAAGCTGCTTTTAGGAGTGGCCTCAACCACTTGTTTTTCCTGAATAGGTGTCCTCTAGTAATCATGTCACCCACACCTACCTGTCCTGTCTTTAATCCTTACCCATAAACTCTCAGTTGGTTCATCCCCCATTCCAAGGCAGAGCACTATGCACTGCAACTGTGCAAATGGTAACTCCACCTCCTGGTATGCCCAGCCTGGTTCTTCTTAAAGAGCTTTCTAAGAAAAGAAATAATCTAAAAATTTATGCAATGGTGTCAGGTGATGGTGGGTTTTTTGGCAAATAAGTTTAAGTTGAATGATTAAGTGAATATGTTCCTACAGTAGGAGGGACCTCGGGGCTCGCATGGACACAAATTATGAAACCACTAAAAATGAAAGCCAGGGATACTAATTTTAATGTGCCTACCATTTGCTTAAGAAAGATCTGTGGGTAGCTGAAAGTTTAGAATTATAAGATCTATTTTTGCATTTGTAAATCTCAAAGATGTTTGGGGGTTTTTTTTGTGCAACTTATTTCCGTGTTATTTTTTTCTGACAAATGGTAAACTATGCAGCCATGAGTCCTAATTCTCCACGGTTATGACAGTAGCAAAATAAAAATACATTTCAATATAGAAAATAAATTATTTTGAAATATTAGGCACAATTCCACTGAACAATTTTGCTTCCTTATAAAATTAAGAACAGTTTCTCCAATTTTGGGAAAGTTTACTGATGATATTTTGAAGAAAGAAAAGGAATTAGATTATTACTTTTCAATGATATGAATGAATTAACATATTGCAAGGCAGAGAAAGACCTGAAGTATTTCTCCAGTCTCAAAGGTCTCTAATTAAAATACCGATCAAGCCATCTATGAAGCTATTGCAAGTATTTCTACTGTAATTATGAAAATTACATAACATCTCAAAATTATGACAAACTGTGGCTCAATTAACTGTGCAATTAATCAGCTTTTTACTGTTTAATTCCATCCAATAAATGCCTTTACTATGTCAGAAAATGTTTATTCATATAACTAAAAGCAATGCTGCCACAGAAGTGCAAACCCTTATAAAAGGATATTGAAGCAAACTCAATAGTCCTTAACCCAATCAGGTTAAAATTACATTGCTAAATTTATTTAGAAGGAGATCTGTTTCAGGCATTTACATAAACGCAGCAACATCATTTTGCATGGTCATAATACGATCAGTTTTAACACAGACGGTGCATTTTACCAAATGCAGAAATTGATAGCTTCATAGATAATAAGTTTATCAGAGAAAAATGGAAGCCTAGCTAGTGGAATTTATTGGTAGATTATGTGACTGTAAAATGTGGAATTTTTTTTGTCATTTTAAAGTGGGAAATGTTATTGTCATTGATGAATGTTAGAAACACGTATAAAAAAATACTTATATTTGATAATTCAAAGTCAGATTTGGACTCTTTGTGGCCACTGAGGTTTGAGTTTCAGCTGGCTTTTTTTGTCTGTGCAACACTGAACAATTAATTTAGTGAATTTATGAGGTCTTTTGTTCTACAGAGTATATAAAATTTTGCATAGGTAGCAAAATAAAAAATCCATTAAGAGACAATGTTCCTTTCTAGACCAAACCTTTCTAAATAATGCTATATCTACCAATTCAGCTAGGAGCTGTGCTGGCAGAACATAGCTGAGCCCTCTTCATCTCTCTACCTCAGAGGCAACAGGTTTAGGAATAGGGAAGCAAACAAATTAAAAACTAATCATGGGAAGCTCATGTCATTCTAAATTTTTAGTATCAGAAGGTTACTGGTATGAGCACCAAGTGAAACAAATTTAAGTCAAAGTTACACAATTTGTGATTTCTTTATGACAACACTTAAGAAACCTGAGTACTCAGCTCCACATTAGCGAATTTAAATATCTAAATTCTTTATGGTATTTTCACTCACTTTGCATATTAGAATGTGGAAAATGAAGATACTATCTGTTCTGGTTGTACAAAGTTGTCTTTTTTTTTTTTTATTTTTTAAGCAAAAAAAAATAAAATATCTAAATAAAAAACATTCCCTACCCAAATACAGTTTCACATCAAAAAATCTGCAGCTTCAGATGTACAAAAACCAAACATGAAACAAACCAAAAATGGCATACAAATATCTCAGTAGTTTACAAGAAGAAATGGAATGTGATGGGATTATTTCAGAAATCTGAAGCAAACTATGAACTACCTCTTTCAGCTTTTGCACAGAATTTTTGCAGATTATTATTAATATTGTAGAACATGTTGCTCAAAATAATGTTCAACATTACTGAGTGTACTTCAGACAGCTGATAAAATGACATGCTCTATTCTGAACCTTTTTTTTTTTTTGTGAAGATCATTTAAACCTCTTAGAATTGTAAAATTGCATTTACATTTCATCAGAATTATTGATATCAAAAAAGTACTTTTTTACTCTGGCTGAGTTTCACAAAGTACATAGCCAACAAAATGCAAGAAATTATTCATTTTAGAAAAGCAGCATAGTTAAATTAACTCATCACAAAGTAACTCATAATACATAATCACACAAACACCAAATCAAAACAAAAAAAAATACAGCCATGAAAAACTTTTAATGTATTTTTATATGTATTACTCTAAATTGGTCTCACAAAAACCTGTTCCAAGTTTTATAATTAATGAACAGAAAATAGTGAAGTTAGAAAGATGATCAGTGCATAGTAATTTCTACTGAAACCAACAGAAAAAAGATCATTTGCAGAAAAAACTATTAAAGTTTTAGATATTGATTGTTATATAATGATGTTTATTGTGAAGGTACAATTAGCGAACTGGAGATGAGTTGGTCTGTGCAGTGTTCCAAGTTTAAATATAAATTTAATTAGGGCTTATATTTTAAGTAGAAAAAATGCTTACATTGTTAACTCTATGAGGCAGCAGCAACTGAATGTAGATCTGAGTGTTTGGAGCAGGTGAATGTCCAGAAATCAAGGCTAGTGGCTAAATTTTGGTAACAGATTAAAAACAAGTGGATGGCACATCCTAAACCAACCAGAGGGACAAGACAGAATCACCAGTTTGGAGGCTCATAACTGGGAAGAGTGGTGCCTTCAGGATCTAGAAAGAAGAGCTAGGGCTCAAGTGAAGGGTTCCCCCAAACCAGAATTGGTCTTGGGGAAATCAAACTCCTGCATGGAGAAAAAGTTCTGGAAGTGGGGAAATCAGGAGAATCAGGAGATGCATGGAAAACTGAGCTGAGAGTCCAAGGTCCATGGCTGCTAATGCCTGAAGCAGGCAATGGCAAGCAGTGGTACAACAGAAAGAAATTATTTTCTGCCTGTCTGTCCTGGAGCAGCAGCTTCCTCCCTCACAAGTATTTGAACAGGGAGAGTGTTGGAGTGAGTACATGAGATGATTGTGCAGGGTAAATCCTTGGTTCAGAAATGGACTGCATTATCCACATCAGTTGTAATCTACTCTTGTCCTGCTCATGACTGCTTCTCATTCTGGAATTCTGTTCATTGGGAGACTAACCAGTTATCTACATGATTTTTAAAATATTCTAAAGTGGTGATTTTATGATCAATAGATACCATTGTTGAAAATGAACAATCAATTTTCTTGGTTATTTTTAGAATGATAGCAATTGGTATTGGTTCTCTTGGGTATTTCTGTCCTTATAATACTGTCTTAAAATCACTAAATTTTATAGTCTTTGAAGTAACTTCTCTGTAAAATCTGATCTTGTCTTTGTAGTCCTGTGCTTAGTTCAAGGAACTTCTTTTTATTTTAGAAGTACTTCTGATGATTTCAAGCTTCACAAAGTGTTAATGTGGAAGTAGAAGAAACAGGATGTGAAGTCCAAAGTCATCTCCTGTGACTTTTTGGTAAGAGCAAAATCTTTTACTATGTGGGGGTTATATTATCATCTTTATCTTATTTTCTCCATGCTTACACAGCCCAGAACTGATCTGCCTCAGAAGTTATATTTCTTTGGATTGACTACTGGCTTTATGCTAGTGTTGACCACTGTATCCATGAACAACAATAGTCATCAGGCATTCAAGCAAGTCTGTAATAAAAGCCTCTTATTGAAGTTAGGACTAAGAGAAGAGAAAAATATTTGTTAAAATAACCCTTAAAGAGGACAAGCACTGTTTCTGCCAGGTGTGTGTGGTAAATCCCCTGCCAGAACATGGAGTGATAAGAGTGCTCACATATTTAATTTCTCTTTATCACTAGAGACTTCAAACTGCTTTGTCATTTTAATTTTCACACTTTTTAATTGCTCTTGTTCTGAAACTTGTCCTTTCCACCTTCTTCAGTTCCTTGGTGTGTACTGTTGGTCAATGTCAAGCCTGTCTTGGAACCTGAGAGAGAGTAAAAGGGAAAGTAACAAAATAGGAACTTTTCTCTGGGACAGACTCTGTTTAAACAGGCTGTAGAGGCTTCTGGGATATCATCAAAATCAAAAGTAGAAAAGGAAAGGTACCAATCCCATGAATATGGCCACTTGGTATAACAAATGAATTTTTCTTCATACCTAAAGGCAGCTCAGGGTGAGAGTAAAGAAAAAGAGGTAGGTTATTGAGCTAAATGATCAGCAGCAGCAGGCAAAGGAGTATTAGAATATTATCAGACAGGTACTAGGAGTGATAGTACCAGCATTAATTTAGAAAGCTGGAAATGACAGTGTTCCCAATCTTTTTATCACCATGTCCTTCATTTAAGAAATTATTACTTTTTTCATTATTTTCTCATTCACTTGTTTGTAATGTTTCCAACCTTATCTATTGACTCCACGCTATTACAGAAATAAAGGGTAGCTACTGATGTCTTCATCTTGTTGACATGCAACCCATATCATTAAATAATGCCACATTGCTATTTTTACCTATCAACAGCTTCCTAATTCCACATTTCAGAATCTTTGAGAAACCAAGTATGATTTATATCTGAAACTCCCACTGCTGCAAGTGATCAGAACTGCAGCCTGTCTCAAACACAATTTACCTCAAACTTCTATAGGCTACCTCAAAAAGACTGGTGAACTGATATTTAATGTTCAGGTCTGCAAATACTGATATGTTTTTATGGCTTTAATCAAGCCAGTGTGCTAGCACTCCCCTGAATAGTGTCAGTGCATATGGATGACCTGAAATAAAGGGACTGACTTTTTCACACTAATATTTTCCATTCAAATGTTCTCTCTTGAAGAGATTACCAAGTCTGTTAGAGGCAGGAATTATCAGAAAACATGCACTGCTGTCCTCCACAGGATTTCTGTAATGTATGAACCATAAAATAAGGTATGGAAGGAAATGAAATTTATATTTTACAGTTTGCGAACACCAATAATACAGGTTCAAATCTTTACACTGCCATTGCTTTCCGAGGCAGTAAAGATTTGACAAGCTAAATAAAAAAAGTTAAAGCAAAATCAATTGCTCTAGAACAGGCTTTCTAAGAATCCTATGTGGATGTTATCTACTTAGCAAAACATAAAGTTCCTTGGAAGTTTTGCTTTTGTGTCCTTAACTACTTACACACAGGGTGTTTGGTCTGATTTTAGAAAAACACTCCCTGCAGAGTATCAGTGAAAAACATATGTTCAATAAAAGATGTTTTTACAAGAAATCTGTACTTTTTCACTTAGAAAATGTTATTAAGGATTTTTTTAATAAATAAAGTAAATGGAATTCTAAAAGCACTTTAAAGTTACCCCGTGAGCAAATATAACATGCAGTGCTTCTTTTTTGGAGGAAAGCCTGCAAAGATAGTTATATTCCTTAGAAATAAGCACATTTATTTGAATTTACTGCAAGCAGCCAAGACACAAATATCAAAGTGTAACGTTCCATTTGTTTGCCAAACTTACCAAGCTGGGACTGGTGACTTTAAGGACAGCCTTGGGGCATCACTAATTCATAATAAACACTCCATAAGTAGGTGGATTTAAGCCTCGTGGCCACTCCTATGAGATGCAGTTCCCTTGCTGGATTCCCGGGGCATGTGAGCAAGCTGGTGTCAGTATTTCTCCTTCTGTCAATGCAAATGGGTCCATACATCAAATTGTCAATACATTAGGAAATACATGAAACAGACAACAATAACCCTATGTGCATTTTAATTGGGTACTAACACTGGAATGAATTAGAATTAAAGTTTTGCTCCTGGGGTGTCACCCTCTAGTAGAGCACCCTGTGTCTACATTTTAGGTGAGAGTTAAATGAAAACTCATCCCACTCACACTTTATGCAATTTAGTGGCTTTTAACAACTTATTCCCACTGGCAATTCCCATTATATATAACCACACTTAAAAATATTCCTTTATTTCCATGACTCTTAATTTGGAAGTTTCACAGTCAATTTATATTACAATGACTTATTGTTCATCAGATGAAATTCAGCAATTTAATTTTATGTTGGGATATATCAAGATCATCATACCTGTCAACATGGTCTAGGTGATCCTGCTCTGGCAGGGGGGTTGGACTAGATGATCATCTAGGTCCCTTCCAACCCCTAACATTCTGTGATTCTGTGATTCTTTAATTTTTTCAGTGTATAAAATGAATAACAAAGGCTTTACATGACATATCACTGCATAATAGGACATAAATAAGATAAAGAGAAAAGCATTAAAATGTAGAGACAGTGTGATTTAGAAAAAATTTTTTTACATAACAATTAAAAAAATATTCCTTTCTGCATCATTATTTCTGAGGAACATTAAAGATTATAAAGCTAGAAAAGAAAAGCATTTGTTTTCTGATTAATACATATAGGTAGTCAGAGGTTGGTAGTTTATAAAGAACCTTTTGCTCTGAAGACTTTTGTCTCAGTGACTAAATGTAAAGCATATACACATTATACATTTTAGGTACCCTTCTGTCTCTTTTTTACTTGTTCAGAAAACACAAAAAGCTGAGACCCAAACAAGCCAAGTTTTCAGCAGCAGCAGAACTTGCTTTCATTTTAAACTCTGATCTGACCAATACACTTTTTATATCACTCACCTCTTAGGGAAGTATTAAGGTAATGACAATTATTCTGGTCTCTTTTCTTTCTCACAAAGCTGATAATTGAGACCAACTGAATATGCAGCTCATGCATTTCCAAAAGCAGTGGAGGAAAGGAACCTTTGTGGGTTTCATGTTCAAAATTAGTACATCTGATTTAAGGTGGAAAACCTTCTGACAATATTGTAGCTGACAGTGATCTACAACTCTTCTTTTTTCTTCTGTTTATTTTTTATGATGACACACTATAACTAGTCTCATTAAAACATTCCCAGTTATGTTGTGCTATGATTTTTGAGTTTAAAATATAATTGAACATTAGAAGCAGCAGGATACAACCTTATCACTGAAAGAGTGAAATTGTTTCTCAGAGCATCTGACATTTGATCCCAGCTTTAAAACAACCACCAGTAACCTATGTGACCTCTTTTCCCATTCCCTGTTCACTTCTTAGCACCTTGGATTCGTATTTAGTTGCACAATGTTCAACTATGTTATAAAAAAATAAATCAGCATCTTATGAATAATTGCAAGCCTATGCCCAGGCTAAATTAATCCTTAAAAATTTTAGGAAAATAAGGACATCTTTTAGCTTTAAAGATAAAGGTGCCATTTCCATTAGTTTTCTAACAAGTTTTTGCTCCATTTGGCTATGTAATTTTTCTGCACAAGGATATTAAACCTTTTTGCACTTTCTTCACTAACTGTAACATCTCTAAGGGGTATAAGAAAGAAACGAGGGTTTAGAAAGAAAGACAAACAAATAAAATCAGTGTCCCACGATATGTTTCAAAGGTGTCGTGTGCTTTGTATCACTTCATATTTCCAGTTCCTCTTTTTGCAAGTAATGAAATTGCAAAAGAAAAATAACTTTTAAAAGAGGATGCACCCAGCAAAAAAAATCTATATTCTTCCAAATCAGACACTGCTAGGCCAAGATATTTTCCAATAAGAAAATTCATGCGTTTAAATCTGGATTATTTCAATTTTCAGCTGCAAAAATGTCATGATTACTCCAGTGGGAAGAAATTCGAACTTTCCTATCTATCATGCATGCTTCTGTAGTTCGAAGCCATATGTTTATTGTGGACCTTTTATGGGAGGTGGGGAGAGGGGGGCAGAAGGAAGGGAGATGGAATGCATTCTGCAAGAAACATCCTCGGGAAAACTCTTTTGGCAGCTGTACAGTTGGAATAATGGCATCATAGTCTAGGATGAGGACTCCCAAATAGGATAAGCTCAAATTTATGTTCTAAAAAGGCAAAAATTATATCAGGTTGAGAAGCAGTGAAGAAGTCTGAAGGACATTTTCCTGGACAAGAAGTCAAGGTTCAAAGTTAATTTATGACAAATCTGCAAATGAAGGTTGAACTGAATAAAAAACTACAACACAGTAAGATCAAACAGATTTTCTATATAAAAACCTGCAAACTCTAGTTGTGATTGCAAAGGTAATGAATAACTGAGAGGAAGAGATGGTAATTTCTCAGCTTTGTCATAGACAGAATATTTACCTGGTAAATCAATTTCCTTCAAATCATAAGGCTTGTCATGCACTTTTGAGACTGTGACAGACAGGAACAAGAAAGTTATGTAACATAAGCTATAAATTACAAATTCTGTGGTTCAAGGCTGAATTTGTACTTAAGTGATCATTAACAGATTATTTGGAATATGTCTGTGTTGCTTCTAGAAGTAAGAGTGACAGGTTCGTTAAAGAGCAGCTACTGAGACTGAACAAGTTAGCGCTTCTTTCACAACAGTGAATACAGCGAAGGCACTTCTCTCCTCTTTGTTCTATCGATTCCTTCTAGAAGTGCTGACAAGGAGGTTGTTTTACTGAGTATGGACATCACAAAGGAGGCAAACAACTAAAATTACAAAAAGTTAAGAGAGTGGCCCGTTACAGCTGCTATTCTGCTCAAAGTGTACATGAAAAGGCCCTTAGAGAACTGGCCACTTAAGAACCGTGTGATTTAAAAAGAATGCATGAATAAATAAACATTATCTTTAGCCTTTTGTTAATCATGTTTCCCTTAAATACCAATAGCATATTCAGTGAGTTGTGTCTACACAGAAGGAGCATTATTCTCATTCACTCTACTGCTTGCTTTCTTCTCACATAATGAACACGAGTATCTTTGTGAATAGGTAGATTATACCCAATTTTCCCTCGTGATCCATGGAGTAGTTTATAGGTTTGCATTTTGTGTGGTTTGCAGGTTACATGCTCACAGCAGTATGCAATGAGAGCCAAGTAAATCTACTTCAGACAACAGCATTCACTCACATCAGAAAAATGTTTTATTTTTTTAACTGAATGTAAAAAAAGAAATGTAAAAACATGGCAATAACCAGAAATTGAAAGTAGGGATATAAAACTTGAAATAATCTTAAATACTGATTCATTAGAGAAACACAGTTATTTATAGTTAACATTCTATGTGTTTAATATTATTTCTGTACTACTTTATCAGCTTTCAGCTACTGCTCCCTAACAAACTTGCCCATCATTCTCTCAGTGGTTCTGAAGATGCAGCAGGAAAAGAACCAGGTTTCCAAGTTGGCAGACTCTCACCGGCATTTGTAAGTCACTCCATGGCTCATAAAAAGAGGGAGCTGCTCATAAGAAGGAGACAAAATCTAGCCCCCTGAAGAAGTAACTATTATTCTGCTGTATTCTGATGAAAACTTCTTTGTTGCATCATTCTGTTAACAGAGCCACAAAGGGATGGGAAAATATATGGTATGATGAAACAAGTGTATGGGTATGTGCTTTACTGTTTTAATTTTCTTGGCAGATTCCCAGAGTGTTAATAAAAGAACAAGCCAAAGAAAAAGTTAAAGACAGATATTGTCCAGTTTTACGTGTTTCATAATCTTGGCTCATTCTCTAGAAACCTTTCATCTCTGAAAACTAGGGACTGCCAACATATAGCTCTCTGAAACAGGGTGGGTGTGGAAGGATTGCTGAGGGCTCTGCTAAACATTGTGCAGCATAATTTGTACAACATTTTTTTTAATGTGTTAAATCTGATAGTCTGCATTTAGTTATTGTAGAGGAATTTTTCCTTACACACACATACTCTTCCCATTTAAATTGTCTTCAAATCAATGTGCCTCTTTGAAGTCAGTTTGCTTGTAGGCATTATTCATCTTGGGGTGGGAGATGGAAGTGGATCAATAGAGCTTTCTCATCAGTCTCCATCTTCTCAGAAGAGCACATTGGATTGCTGTTTGAAAATGAGTAAAGAAAGAATGAATGCATTATTCCTTTAGAACTTTGCCTTGTTGCTTTCTCAATGCAACAGTAAATGGTTGTATCACATCATGCAGAAGTAAATTTTCAATTTTGAACTTCACAGGAAATTTAGTTCTGTAGAAAGCCAGAAAAAGTACTGTCCATTACATTTGTCCTTGCAAGTATGTCTGTAAATTACTATGCAATTAATTACTAGTTTAGTTTAAAAATCTACAATATTTCATTGAGATACCTATACAGAAGTAGTAAAGCAGAACTGTTGGGTTTTTTTCCTCCTTTCTTAAAACAAAGTAGTAGATCTAAAACTTAAGGAACACATTTTATTTCCTATTTCAGTGTCATAAAAAGGAAGCAATCATGAGCAAGCGTCAATACAGGCAGATCTAACAGAGACGTGCAAATTATCCAGTTGATAAATATGGATTCATTCTCAAAATCAGCACAGTATTGCAAGAGCCTTGTATCTTCAAGTTACTCACAGTAAGAGCACTTCTCCTTCATTAGAACCAATACAACATATTAATTATCCCTGTCTAGGTGTGGATACTACTAAGAAGAACTGAAGAATTAACTTAGAAATCTCATTAATACTTTACTTCTGTGATATTTGAAAAAAAAAACCAAACAAAACAGTATGAAGCTTTGTCAACTATTTTTTTTTGGCTTGGATAAACCTTAAGGAAAACGTTTTCTTTTTTTCAAACAAGAGTATTATGGGTGGTTTAGAGCACCTGTATCTTCTACATAGTTTATGTTTCTTCTCATGACAGCACAAATAATAATATATTACGAAGGTTTATATATTGTTACAACTGAATATATGTAAATAGATTTCAGTTAGGGGATTAGAGATTGCTGTGACAAGAGTATTTAGAAGACTGATAAATCAGGCCAGTTTCAAACTTCAAGCAGAAACCTTTAATGGATTCATCCATTCATTAACAATATACTGCATGCTTATGGTTTACTCCTACACATTAATAATCATTACCACAGTGTACTCACTACTTACACAAAACTATTTCTCCTGAACAGTTCTGTTGGAAGGTAGTAGTGAGCACATCGTGTCTCAGAGCTGGTAAGTCACAATGATAGCCATGATCCTTGGTGGTCCTGAGCTATCAAGGTCAGGGTTACCATGGTGGAAATCCCTTTCATGAGATAAATCAAAGAGAAGACTCCTGTCTTCTCCATTCTTCCTCATTCATAGATTCATAGATATTAGGGGTAGGAAGGGACCTAGAAGATCATCTAGTCCAACCCCCTTGCCAGAGCAGGATCACCTAGGCCAAGTCACCCAGGAACAGATCCAGGCGGGTCTTAAGTGTCTCCAGAGATGGAGACTCCACAACC